>JARFJB010000128.1:5000-97500 GCA_036346205.1 Vesta saturnalis | reverse complement strand
GTGCGTGTGTGCGTGCGTGTGTGTGTGACCGTTTGCGCGTTCGTGTGTGTGTACTTACAGTTTTACATTTTTTGCTTGGGCACTTACTTGATTGCTAGTTTCGTTCTCCGTTGGATTACGGGCTAGTTTATTTGTTTTCATATGTGTTTATTGGTTTGTTAGTCTAGACAAGAATTCAGGATTAGACTCAAGTAATTTTTTTAATAGCAAACGTTAAACAGCTGTTCATGCGCCAAGATTCTTAATGGCGGATTCTAATTAAACTATTAGCTTAATTAGAATTAAAAAATTCACCAAACACACAAACACACTAACACACAAACACATAAATATAAATATTTATATTTGAACTTATTCGTCCATAACAAAAACTTATAATAATTTAATATTAGTCAAGTTGCTTTGGTATGTGTGAATCCTTGCGATATTGCAGGCTCACATTCCATTAATATAAGTAATTTGGTTGTAATCTCATTATATTTAGGATTTACATCAGTTCTACATACATAAAGACAAAATTTACATCGATTGGGGCTTCAACCTTGATGGCGCAGTTGGTTAGCGCGGTACTCTAGCAAAGTACAGGTCGTAGGTTCAAATCCTACTCGAGGTAAACTTTTTATTTTATGTATTTAATAAAATTAACAATAATTTTTAATTACATATTTATATTTGAACTTATTCGTTCATAACAAAAACTTATAATAATATAAAGAATTTTAGTTACAAAACTGTACCCGATGGTATTCATCATTTACGAAGAAAAATAATTACGACGTTAAGGACCAAAATACGAAGAGACATTTTAAGAGCAACACAAAATTTAACGAGGCGCATAAACCTGTGTTTAGAGGTAGAATGTAAACCCTTTGAGCATCTGTTATAATACTTCTTCTTTCAGTTATATTCATTACACATTCATAGTTTGGTCTTTATCTATTACTATTAGGGTTAACTATTTAATTTTAAATTTTTTAAATCTAATCAAAACGTTTTTGTCTGAAATTGTGTTTGTTAGAAAATAGTTTTGAGCAGATTGTTGCTTTTCTTCTTCATAAGAGAATTTTTCCATTAAGCATAATAAATTAAAAAAACAAATAGTACATTTTTAAATTTTATCAAAGTGTGTTTTTTAAACAAAAGAATGCATGTTCTTTCCAAAGCACTCTTCGCAAAAACTGTTTTTCCATATTTTGAGGGAATCTTGAAGTTGAATCATACCATATGATATATCATTGTAATCAGCAAAAAGAGCTTCATTCAAAAATGTAAAAATCCAATATGGCTGTCATAAGAAATAACAAAGTTAACATTTATAACTTCTAGATGTAGAATACCCTGAAATTTTCGATAACATATTTGGATTTTTCGTAAAAAGTGCCTTAATAATGTTTCACTAAAACGTCACTAAAACATTTTGCAGTTTTCGGTATAAAAAGGAAAACCGAAAATTGAAAATGTCGTTTTTTTTAAATCTCCACAACCTCTGAAAACATCCGAAGTTTCGTAATGACATATTATTGAACGTCAAAATACGGAACTTTGCCCTAATTGAACCGACGCTGTATCTCTTCAAATAACTGAGATCCCCATGTTCGAGCTCGAAAAACAGAAACCCTGTGTAGATACATCTATACATATATACAGTATGTCCCCGGATCGACTTTAAAAGAGGGAAAATTCTATTATTTTTGATTTCTCAGAAAATTTCATTCTTGATGATTTGCCCTGCTTGTTTTCAAACCCCCGAAACAGAAATTACTTTCTATTTTACTCGTACGGTTCTCGAGATAATATCATTTTTCTTGAATAATTGGACTTAGAATGTTTTTCCTAATTTTTAGAAGTAACTTTAGTAGGCGGATTTCATTGAAAAACACCACTGACAGAAATTGTCAAATGTGATAATTTTGTTGAACTGCAAATTAATTCATGCTAATTTGAATTGTATACTATAATGTTGACTTTACAACAAAGAATTTATCTAATTCAATGTTACGGAACTGGGGAAGAGTGCTACCGAGTTGTTATCAGAAAATTCAACCAAAAATACCCGGAGGTTGGCATTTCGAATGCCGGAGCAAAAACCTTGGTAACTAAATTCCTTCAAACAGGCTCGGTTTTAAACCTAAAGAAGCCAAAGAAGTTGTTCGATGAAGAAGATGCTGCCACTGTTTTCGCCATTCATTCCGCAACAGAAGTTCCAAGGTTGTCTTTAAGAAGGAGGGCACTACGAATTGGGATAGCTAAATCTCATTTACAAAGAATCTTCAAGGAGAACAAAATTTTACCATTTAAGCCGCAATTTAGGCAAACTTTAGAGAACGGCGATGAAGCCAAACGTCTGGATTTTTGTTTGGAAATGGGCAATAGAGTTTTGGAAGATTCAAATTTTCATAAACGAATAATGTTCTCCGATGTATCGACCTTTTCAACTAACGGAGTCGTTTCCTCCCAACATTACCGTTACTGGAGTAGGACGAATCCAAACTTCCGAATTGCTAGTCGCAGACAATGTTTGAAAAAAGTTAATGTGTGGTGTGCGGTTTCGTACCATGGAATTATTGGACCATATTTTTTTGATCAAAATTGAAACCGTTATTCATATTTGGAAATGTTGCAAAAATTTTTAACTGATAAACTGGATGAATTGCCATTGAACTACCAAATTGAAATGTTCTTCCAGCACGATGGGTGCCCTGCTTATTATGCCGGTACTGTTCGCCAGTGGCTCAATACAGAGTTCCATGATAACTGGATAGGAAGAGATGGTCCCATTTTATGGCCGCCGAGAAGTCCTGATCTCACAATAATGGACTTTTATCTGTGGGGTCGTTTAAAATAAATTGTGTACAGTGAGCCATTAGACAATGATGAAGAGCAATTGAAAAATAGGATACGGAATGCTGTCCAGTCCCTTTCAATCGAAGAAATAAGGCGCAGTTTCAATGAATTCAGAGCTCGTATAGAAATCTGTGCGGAAAAAGGAAGAGCATTATTTGAATAGAAAATTAATAGTTCAGTTTTTTGAGAATTTCATTTCATTTTACCATCAATTGTTAAATTTATTAATTAAAACTTGTGAGACCAATTTGATTTTTCCTTTGAAACAAATCAATTTACTTAAAAAAATTACGAAAAGCTCGAATTTTTCAAGAAAAATGATATTATCTCGAGAACCGTTTGAGTTAAATAGCAAGCAATTTGTGTTTCGGGGGTTTGAAAACAAGCAGGGCAAATCAGCAAGAATGAAATTTTCTGAGAAATCAAAAATAAGAGAATTTTCCCTCTTTTAAAGTCGATTCGGGGACATACTGTATATATATATATATATATATATATATATATATATATATATATATATATACCAATAGCTCTAAACTTAAATTCGAGCGAAATTTTTCTCATGTTCCATTGCATTCGGTAGTCGAATTATGTAAAACTTTGATAATTAAATTGTTTATGGGACTTACATTTTTAATTCTAAAGATAATTTTGTGCATTAAACTGTCATTAGTAATTATTAATATCTATTGCCTAGTGAGGTTAAGCAAAAAATCGAAATCGCAAAATGTTTAAATCACACCAATATCCCACTGCCTTTTATTTTAAACTATTATTCTCGCCAGGAGTGTTTGCCGCTACATCATTAACTTATGAATTTAGCTATCCAATCTGTTTATACTGTCTTCTCATACAAAACAGTGAATTAAATAAGAATGGTGGAAATTTTATATTATATATTTGACGAAATCGTTATACGGTATTGAATAAGCAAATGTAGTAGAAAGAGTGAACCTATAAATACGAAATCAATTTGTTTTGTATGCATATGAATTTAATTCTCATTTGACTAATACTACATATGTTTGTTTAACCTTTGATTGTTTCCTGATTTCCCACATTTTTACTTCTTTTAATCATCGTTTATTACACACTTTAAACCAGTTCTTATTTCTACAAAATAAATCACAATGTAATATTTGTAATTTGGAATTTTGCAGCTTTAAATGCTGCCATCTCGGGGTATATTTTCTAATCACAATTTATTATAACGAAAATAATTGTGACTCATGTTTTTTATATTACCCCATATACTTGTATGTGATGACGTAGCGGTAAACACTCCTGGCGAGGATAATATAGCTGCCCCGGCGCGCTTTATTACGCTCCTTAATGATTTTCCACTTTTTTTAGGTAAATTAAAAGATAATCTGATTTATCGACTCCCTCCCCCACTTTTTTCAGATAAAAAAATAGATAACACAAAAACTATATCTTACTCAAAAGCTCTTATATACCGAATTTCATTAAAATTGGTACAGCCGGTCGCTATGTTATTGGTACCTCCCCCCACTTTTACAGGTAAAAAAAAAACAGATAACACAAAACCACTACCTATATTCAAAAGGCCATATATACCAAATTTCATTAAAATTGGTGTAGCCGTTCCCTAGTTTATCTCCCCGTATTACTATTTTGTTCATTTGATCCTATTCATTGTCAAGATAGGTTTTCGTTACTGCATGTTATTATTTTGATCAGGTAACGTCGTGTTTTTCGTTTATCTATGTTTAGAATAGATTTTAGTTTATTTAGTAATAATGATCATTGCTAATTTGAAGTTTAATGCACAAAACAGCTTCGTTATAATGGAGTTTAAATTTTGGAGTCATTTGGTATTTTAAATAAACATTTTAAAAGTTAAGTTTCAAAACCTAAACTTAAAATAGGTATATTTTGCAGTTTATCGTTTATAACATTGTCCTGTAGTCGGGCTGTAGATAAGTTGAATTATATTGCCTGTATCTGTATAATTGTTTACTTTGTGTATACCGCTTAACAAGTTGGCGAATCGTATCGTTTGTCTTGTAATTATTCAAGATTCAACGCATGTTTTGCACCTTAGAAGCGAGTTCCAAAAAATTTTATAAACTCTGTCCCACTGCCGAATAAGTTATTCATCGTAAAATTAGTTAATCTGTATAGCCTTTTTGTTTCTAGACACAACACAATTCTCTCCCTTTTTATGATGCGTGCTAGTAGTATTATTCCCACATACCTATGAGATAGTACCTATTAAAAATAAATTGATTACCATGTTTTTTTTATCTAGACTTATCTGAACCACTTGTGTTGGATTAATGTCACTGTACCAATAATAATTAGAAACCAAATTATAACCATACGATTCTGAAAATAACCAATTGCGCCATTTTTTAATGAATTTTTAATTAAAACTAGAACACATTTCATATGAAACAAAACGTACGTGATAATAGCAATCGTCATAGAGTTCCTATTAAAATGTCACACAGTCCCTTAGTCACTAAAGTGTTACAACGTTACAAGTTTACTTTCAATTACAATATATTACTCACCTACATTTATCTATAGATATATTGTGTGTTTCAAAGGATGTCGTTGGTATGGCAAATTTATTTGGGAAAACGTACACTTGCAATTATTATTTTTTCAGGCGCGTACGCAAGAAGCGGGTATCTTTACGGACAAATTTTTGGGAGGATTATGACCAATTCCCGGAAATTACTTCAAAAATGATAAAAATAAGGATACTAAAGTTTAATAATTAATAGAAAAAACGAAAACAAACAAACAAAAATGCGATGGCCTGATGAATTCGGTACCAATTGTAATTGCCATAGTTGCACGTATCTGTTTTTCATTAGCTTTTATTATAATTTTTCCGTTCATTCTTCATTCTGTATTAATTTTTCGTTATATTCACAATCAGTTATTTTCATAACTCCAGATTACTTTTTGTTTGGAAAGATTAAAGACAATATTTATAGAAATAGATTGCATAATTTAGATGAATTAATGGAAATGATTGAACACGAGATTCAGGCTATTGCACGAGAAGAACTTCAGCGTGTTTTTGAAAACATGAAGCAGAGAATTAATTTATGTCTACAGTATCAGGGTCATAATTATCAACTTTTTTTGTAATTATATTTATTTAATGAAGAATGTTTGTTTGTAGTTTTGTCATAACAATAATTTTAAAATTTATTTTGTTAAATAATTGTTAAATATTGGCAATAAACATTTCCAAAAGTAGGGGTGTTCTGTTTCATTGTAACAATGTTTATAATTACATCAAATGTGATTACCCCATGGGACGCTAATGTCAATCGTTGCGACCGCAATGAAGTCTACTGGTACCAACCTAACCAAAATTTGCTACATGACGTCAGCTTCAAACATTATATACACTAAGAGAAATTTTAAGCTAAAAACGTTAGTGAAGAGTATAAAAAACAAGACATTTTGTTTATGATTTTGTCAAAAGCCTTTACTATTGCTTATTTTATTATATTGTGCGCCATTCTTAATAAAATTTGTGAATACAGAAATCCATTAATAAAGTTTACGTAAAGTAAAATTTGAATAATTGAGAATGATGACCTCCACAATTGGTCTCGCATCACGTTTACGTTATTCTTTTACATGCCAATATTTTGAAGTTTTTATAGATAGCACAGTCCAGGAGCCCTACTGTTGATTTACCTGGCTGAATGCTACGAAAGGTAAGCAAGTTTGTGTTTGTTTTGAAACATTGCTGTGGAGTACTAGCGTTTATTTGTGTGCTAATTGTATACAAATTAACATCCACCCCCACCCAGTTCCAATGAGCTATCGACACCCTTCACTTATGTGTTACGCAAATCGTACTGCCATTTTCACCCGTAAAAATGTGTATTTTTAGACTTTGGCAAGGCTTTTGATTCAGTTAGTCATGCGTTACTAGAATTTTGCCGTACTAAAGAAATTCTACTTTTAATTATTATTATTAACGCGTCAAACATCGTATTGCTACGAGATTTACAATTTTACATCCTATCTGAAAAGAAAATACGTTTTTTCTCCGTTTTAGAAAAACAACTACCTCCGCCAGGTTTGAACCCGCGCCGCTCGGATGAAAGGCAAGCTGTCTAACCATTCTACCAGCGAGGTAGCTATAATTACGTTTAAAAAATAATTTTCATTATTGTTTGTAGTTTGATTGCTTAGCTAATTACTGCCAAATAAGACAGATTACTGATTTTAGTTGCGTTTTTGTTACTTTCAATCCCTTGGGATTAATTCCAAGGGAGTAAAGTGGTACTTCAGTTTCTAAAATGAGGGAGTAAAGGTTACTGTTTAATCCCTGTGATGGAAAAACACTTCTAAAAATCAAATATTCTAAAATACAAGTAATAGCTTGCACAGAAATTGATTTGACATTATTAATTCACACAAATGCATGTAAACATATTACGTTGTGTAGAGTGAGATAAATGGAGTAATATATATTTTTTCTGTTACAGGAATTAATTCATTACATTGACGAATTTCATTATCTTAAAATTGAAAGTAGAAAGGTGTTTTGGTCATAATGAAATAAAAATTTTACAGACTAACTAGTGTATTCAGAATGTTATAATAATTTCAGGAAAATCTGTTGAAATAATTGAGACATATAATACGACGTTTAGCGTTTTAATATCGTGAGAGCTTAGAAATCTACTTTTTATATCAATTAAGTTGTTTGCATAAAGTCGATCATATTGAATAGTGACTTGGTTTGCCTTCATATAGTTTTTGTAAAAATATTGTTGAGAACTTATTTTACTCAATTCACAGTAGTTGGTAGTGCTATCTTGTATTTTCATATCTTCGCTGAATTGACAGTTTCATGTTTCTTTTTATAGTTTAGTAGCTGTTTTCATGTGAAAAGCTAAGTTGTCATTTAACGAATCTAAGTCATTTAGGCGAAGGGGCAGATGGTTGCTTCCTTTTCAGTCAATCGAGTTTTAGATTTGGAGGGTGAAGTTTGCGATTTAAAACAATTAAGATGTAGCGTATGAATTATTGCTGTCGGACATTCTGCGCCGCGGCAGCGATTATGATTGAGTGTGGAAGACGCGTTCCGTCAATTTTGTTAGAATTGTACAGTATCGGTGCTATAACTATTAGCAGTTCGCTTTTATGCGGTTCTTGATTATGGTTACTATCCTAACCAACTTATTTATAGTTTACTGGTTCATCGAGGAACTCCAAGTACAATAAGTGAAGTGGAAAATTTCTGACTATTGCCGTTCAGTAAAAGCGTCTTAACCTATATTTATCCGGCGTCAGCGCCGTAGTAGTGCACCGTATTTTAAGACTTTGTTTTATAAACTTTTCTTGTGTTTACGTAAATTTAGTACCGGTCTGAGCAAGGAGTATTGGATACCTTGCATTAGTTAAGAATTTCGACCGATCTAGATGATCTAAATTGTTGTCACATATGTGGATTTATCGAGAATATAGACATTATTACCGTGATTTATAGAAATAATAGAAAAATATCACGTGCTAATATTTGGTAGAAGTTAAAGTGTCAGGTTATTATGTGTTTGACTATTTATATAAGGTTATTTAAAAGAATGTGCCCACTCAGAGTTTTGGTAAATTTGTGTTGTGCGACGGTTTATAATAAAAAGGTATCAGCTGATAATAATGATTTGGACCAGGACAACAATGGAAATTGAGAAAGTGGCGAAAGGACGCTGATTAACGTTATTTTTTTGCTTTTATAACCTATTCGTATATTAATATGTTTGTTAATGGTAATGTTTGTTGTAATTTAAAATTTTAATCAATGTTACAGTAGACATTCCGATGCAATTGTAGTTTTAACGTCTTGATTTTCAGAAAGCTTTTGTTGTCAGTTGTTGGATTGGATCGAATTTTGATAAATCGGAATTTTACATATGCAGCAAAGCATATTTTTTTTATTATTATAGCTTCATATACCGGATGTCAAATTGAAAACTTGCCAGACCTTATATTTTCGAAACTGTAACAGATAAGCGAAATTTCTCGAAACAGTTTCTAAAACATGGAGGGAGAACCACTATGATCCGCAGAGCAATCTTCCGCAACCCACCCCATAGGTTCCAGCCATCTCACCACTATTTTTTAAATTTCACTGCCCCATTTGTGACATAACATTGAAAAGCCCTTTACAAATGCTATTCATCAGTACTAAACAAAATGTTTTGTTGAAAAAAGCAAAAAAAGAGATTTCAGTAACTAGGTGTATGTTTTCGTGTTTATCGCTACTAATTTCAAATCAAATCACTACTTCAAAAAGATCGTAATAAATTGCAGTCTGTAAGTCAAAAAACAAAATATTGCTTATCTATCAGAGGATTTCTTATTCAAGAAGCTTTCAAATAAATTGTGTTTGGACATTTGCTTGTCGAGTTCTCAGTAATAAATTTTATTTTGCAAATGCATTATATCGAGTAGGAGCCTTTTTATTACTTTTATTGTGAACCTGTAATACTTGAAACCTCTTATTAGTTTTTCAAAGATGGTTTACAAAACCACCGAACGTGTTCAAGTTATTTTTATTTATGGTTCTAAAAACCGTTGTGCTCGACAAACTGCTACAGCATTTAATGCATTATTTGCTGGAAAAAACGTAAGTCATCAGTATGTTTTAGACCTCCTTTTAAAATTTGAACAAACCGGATCGGTTATCATTAAAAATCAACCTCGACTCCTACATGAACCTGCTCAAATGGAAGTTCTTGGTCAATCTACAATTAATCCCACTTCCTCATTTCGTCGGATATCTAAATTAACGGGGTTTTGCCATGAATCTGTTCGCAAAGTGGCGATGATGATCCAGACAGACATATTGAATTTTTCGAAATTATGACTAATAAGAATATAGATGAGCTTGAATTAGTGAAAAATATTTGTTTTAGCGACGAATGTACCTTTTACCTTAACGGTCATGTCAACTAACAAAACTGTCGTTATTGGAGTGATGACAATTCTCATCTTATTAGGGAAGACAATACGAAAAAATTATTGCCTTGGAGATTCTATTATCGGGCCGGTATTATTAATCACAATTTAAATGGTGAACCACGTTATCAAATGTTAGATGAAACAATACAGCCCCTTATAGTTCACGAATTGGAAAATCAAAGAGATGAAGATCATGAACTAGTGTTGAAGGGCAATTTGTTACAAGACGCGACCCTCCATATTATACACTACGTGTTAAAAACTGGTTAGAGCACAATTATGCAGATCCATGGATTGGTAAATGAGGACCAGTGGAATGGCCATCCCGGTCTCCAGATTTGACTCCATTAGATTTCTTCTTATGGGATCACTTAAAATCTGTAGTCTGTAAAACTCAGCCTCAGTATATTGCAGATCTGCAGCAACGAATAATTGAAGACTACCGAGCCTTTACGCGGCAAACCTTTGACAGTGACATGAATTTAAGAATAGACTTTATTATTGCCTTGAGAATAATGGAAGTCATTTTGAGCATCTAATCTAGATTAGATTCTGTGATTTTTAACGTGAATGTTCATTTTGACTACCTATTTGTAAAGATACGCTATTTTTGGAAAATAGTACCTACTTTGACATTTAAAAAAAAATTTGAATAAATTGACTTAAATACTAGTTTAGTATTATTTAAAAAATAATCGATTAACATTTTGTTACGTACTGATGAATAGGATTTTTAAAGGGCTTTCCAATGATGTATTACACACGGGGTAGTGAAATTTTAAAAAATTGGGGTGTGGTGACTGGAGCTTAAGGGGTGATTTCTATATGAGTGATATTGGTCCCCCCTCAATGTTCTATGTTTCGAAGATGAGGTGTGCCAAGTTTTCCAATTGACACCATGTATGTACTCGTGTTGCTTACGCAAGAAGAAGTAATCAGGATTACTTCTCCTTGACATTCGCGACTGCTGTTAAATATGTGGCGCTGCATTATTTTTTAGGTTTTGTTTTTGACGCCCCGCTGTTTGGGGAACGTTTTGTTGATTGTACTTGCCTTTTATGTATGGTTATTTGTAGTATAATTTTGGGCATTTGTATACCTTCACTAAATTAAAAGCACGTTGAGTTTATTTCGACAAATTTAGTGTTACCATAATCAAACCCAGCATTAAAGACTGCTTTTACATATTTGATAACGTATTGTTTTGTTGTGACGAATATTCATTTTAAATTGAATAATTGACTACCGCATTGGCCTGTTACTATTTTTTTTATTTGAGTAAATAAATTTACGTAGAAGTTTCTACCAAAGATTATATAGTAAACTTTTGAGTGTTATTTTTCGCAACTTTTGCGGATTTCAGAAGAAGCTTAAAATTTTACTTAAGTATAAAGGTTAGTGTATTTCTTTTCCAGTGAACATTATGTTTTCATGTTAAGCCGTTATTTTAAGATCTAGTTCATGATGTTTTTCCCGCTATAAATCTATTTAACAGGTGGTGCCTTAGTGATATATTTTTACTGATTTTCACCTTAGTACCTTGTTAATTGTTGAGTAAGAACCGCACCACTAAGCTATGTTGGTAACATGCACTTTGCATTTACGGGCTGATGTTTTAATGAGTGTCATGCCCGTAACAAACAACAAGCAAGATTTGGAATGTTACATCTGCTTATTTTTTGCCCTCGCCCCATCTACTATTACATGAACGTAGCACACATGATGCCATTTTGTAATACGTAGAATAGACATTTTCAATGTATGCATTAATTTGTGTACATATAACGTACTTTAATAAATAAAACAGACTTAACGAACGACGGACGTTTACTGATGGCAATTGACGGAAATATCATATTAATATGGCGAAAACTCCCTACCTATACTAACTCAATGTTCTGTTTAGTTTATAAGTATTCTGTACTTTTACAGAAAAGTTTCACAAGCAGCACGCTTAAAACTCGCCACACTTTTTACTAATGCCATTGCAGATTTGGACAACTTGAAAGAACGGTATGGATGACCGAGATCCAGACATACTTGGTATTCATTATAACATGTATCGAAAACGAATATCAAAAATGTTTTGTACATAACAAAAACATAAATCTAACCCTGGCAGACTCCTGATAAGTGATTTATAAAACTATATTGAAACTGAAATTCAGGATCAATTTTAAATTAAAATTTTTCACAACTTCACATTTACATCATAATTTGACTGCATTTTGTTAACTTTGTTATTTGATTATGATATTTTTCACTGTTAGCCTTTGACCGTTAGGGGGTGTTCTGATTCGTCACCTTCAGTTCAATATTTAATTTATTAAGAATCTAGTTATTCTTTACTAAAATTAGGTTCCATAGGTGGCTTTATACGTTTACCAAACTGTTATATTAATAGCAGGCTCATGTTTGCGTTTTCATCTTTTTCATATTTGTTTTACCACCTTAAGCAACTGTAAAGAGATTACCTCTTGCTGAGGACGATAACTGGAATTGTTATCGAAATGTATAGATTTTTTCTATTCCCATACTTTAATTGACTTATTAAACATTTACTACCTGTACTTTAATGATTTTCATTAAGATACAGATATTTCATTAAGATACAAATTTATAACCAATAGAAATACAGACAATAAGAAGTTTATTGGAGAAGCCCCAGGTGTTAAATATCTATTGCCCAAGGTAAATAAATCTTAGTTTTTAATGTAATGTACTACATGAACAACTGTGCTTTTCCATAGGTGGCATGTATTTTTGGTATTATGGGAGCTTGTCGAAGTCATGAGCTACACCAATGGTAATTAGAAGATGTAAATGATTTTGAATCAACTCTTTGTGTCACAATTAAAGATACAAAAACAAAAACAACACGAAAATTCACAGTAACGGGAAAATATTATGCAATATGCAAAAAGTACCTTCGTCCAAAGAATTGTATAAACCCAATTTTTTGTATCAACTACGTAAATGGAAAATGCACCATACAAAACGTAGGAATAAACAAATTTGGAAACATGGGAAAAGAAATTGCAATTTACTTAAATCTTCCGGATCCCAATTTATATACCGGACACTGCTTTCGTCGCAGTTCTGCTACAATATTGAAAGATGGTGGTGGTGATATTACCTCACTAAAACGTCACGGTGGATGGAACCCACGGCAGTGGCCGAAAACTACATTGATGCATCCATTCAAAATAAAGACAACGTAGCCAATCAAATTTTCAATTCAATTGAGTACAGTCAAACCAACAATTTAATAAGCATAACTCCATCAACAACAACAATGACATCCAAAAATATTACAGAACTGCCAAAAGTACCACAATTGTATTTTAATAACCGTACTATTCAGAATGTAACTATAAATCAAAAAGAACAATTCTAAAATTTCCGTTTTTTTTGCTAAACCTTGATTTTGTGACATCTGTGTTTTCTTTGTTATAATCTGTTTGTATGTATTATCGATCTAAAATACTTCTGTAGGTACCTATCGTAGAAAAAATAGTGTATGTAACTCACATTTAACGGCTACTAAGACACTCGTATTCATTACGACACTCACCTACGGCTCGTGTCGTAATTCTCATACTCGTGTCTTAATAGCTATCATTAATTGCTCATTGCATAATATACTAATATAAAATATAAATATAAAAATACACAATTTAAAAACCCAAAAGCTAAGTATTTGAACTTCTGATATCCAGTTACATCATTAATAATAGTTGCTTATTTTCACTGGAACCTTTCATTAAATTGTAGAAGCGTTGGAGGTTGTGCTGAGCGAACGAAATTAACAAAGTCTTCTTGAATTTTATCGGTAATCTGTAGTTGAAAAGCTATTTACCCTACTCTGTAAAGGTCTAAGGTATGATACAACTTAATTTAACGCTCTTAAGATGTACTATTATTGTATCTTCGTATGTAGGTATATGTTAATGTTTATATACTTTATCTTTTTCATATTTAGGTTATACGTACACGGTTTACTTTTTTTGTACTAAGTTTAAGGTCGTTGTTTGGACGAATCGTAAGCTTTAGAACTTCACTGGGTTTAGTCTACTTATGTATTGCGTAGAAGAGGATCTTTTATCTGAACGCACGACACTAATGTAACCGTAGGTTGATGAAGTATCACCATTTTATAAATTTCACTAAGTGAATCAAGGTGAGGAAGTAGTTTCCTTTACTCTAACACTTTGTAATATTTAAACATTTAATCTAAATTTATACACTGCATACCATGTACACAGCACGTAATTGGATAAATACTACTGAATAAATATGTGACACGCACTGTTGCTTAATATGTGTGTATATACACGAAGATAACCTTAGAACATGACGTATAACAAGGTTATTCACATAACATAGTTTAGCTATTTAAAAATAGAAACATGAATGTATTTCATAACTGACTGTCCCGCCCCGAGCGTCAATGTTGAATTTAAACCCATCAATGCTTCCAAAAACTTACCTAAACAATCTTAAAAAAATAAAAAATCATTATCAAATAAGCGATAGATTAGATAACAAATATCGTTATTTCAGTATCTACTATATAAAAATTGGATTTGGTGAATAAGTAGCTATAATTACCAAGCTGGTGTGTAATGCCAGCGCTAATCAAATAGCAACAAAATGAAAAATTTTATACTACCGCTGTTAGTATTTTTGAAATTTGGTTTTATTGAAAGCATCGACAAAACCGATAATTTCAAAACGGTTGTTACACATGTCAATTTTACGAAAAAACATTTTGTTTCATTGAACATCGATACAGAACACATACTTCTGTTTCCACAATCATCGGTAAGTAATGTAATTTTCAAGAATTTGTGAAATAACATTAATTTTTGTAGACTATCAACCCTTACAACGTATACGTTTGGAGCGATCAAACATTTTTCGAGCATCCTGTGTTTATTGTAATAAGACAAGAGAAATATGTAACTTCATGGCAAATTCCTATCGCTATAGAGAACAAAATGGGCGAAACCTTACAGTTTGCGTCAATATCAAAAACTCTTTGCCATAATAATATGGATTTTATATCTACATTACCTAGAAACGACCGTAAGTAGTAATAATCAAATAAGCTGTACCCATTTCTTCGTTACCTAGTTTTTATAAGTAATTATTTATTACGGTGAGCGCAGTTGAACCTAACTCATAATTAATATCCTGGGTAACAATTGTCACCACAATTGTTACCTTGTGAACTAACCGGTAGTAATAATTATAGATTGATGAAAGTACTGACCCTAAAAGTATCAACGTAATTATCGAAACCCGTTATAAAAAATTACCTATACACAATAAGTGTTGGAAAAGTAGACAGACTTAGGTAAGCTAATGTTTTTATTTCAGAACCTAATAGAATAGAGCATCACAGTCTAATGTAGTATGTCTATCCAAATTTAAACCACTGGTTGCACTAACATTTGAATAATGAAATATTTCAGTTACAAAAAAATCGCTAATTCTGTATCAAAGGTTAATTACATACGACGCATTTTGCAATAATTCTAGGAAGAACTGAAACATTTCACAAAGTGGCTTTTTAGTTAGATTCTATATAACGCCAGAGTTATAAAACAGGTGATACGGATGCGAACAGTATTTAATAGGGGGAAATTTGTAGTAATAATCTATCTCACTACACGCTGTCTTAGTCCAAACAACGATTCGACCTCTACGAATTGCAAACAGTTTAGAAACCAAGAGCGATGTAATCCGACATAATACTTTCTTCATTTCCTACTCCTCATACAACAAACTATAAACCGCTAACACTATTTATAGTCAGTGAGGATTCTTTTAGGATAGCGCAAATCAATTGTGTTTCTATGCTGAACCATAATACACCTCTGAAGAGATACCTGCACTTTCTTAAAAGTAGAAGGGGAGGAGAACACGACACTGACGTCATAATTAATTAAAAGTGATGAGGGAAGGAGTGGGTGTAGTCACGTGACCCACCCTTCACCCACGTGACCACGCCCCCCCCCCTTTCATATGATTGGTCGTGCGCACGAATAAAGCCCCAGGCGACCGTTCTGATTGGACGACTTAAAGACGGGCTCCGCCTACTAGTTTCTGATTGGTCCTTAGACCCAGCCCAGCCTCCAGACTCTGTGTTCTTGTTAAAGGCCTAAGGCGCAGCATCATCATTGGTTGATTTTGTTTGTAGCGCCATCTGGTGGTGTATTTCTAGGTCTACTGAATGTTTTCTGTAATAGAGATTGATCGTGGCTCCACCTAGCGGTATATTTTTAAAAATAGTATTCTAATAAGGGGGCCTCATACTACCTCATAAGACAGGTATAGGTACTTGTGTTAGGGTCTTCGCTCCCTTTGTTGCGGCTCACTTGGCGGAAAGTTTGAAATAGTATTTTAATAATTTTCTGTAATAGAGGTTGGTCGTGGCTCCACCTAGCAGTATATTTTTAAAAGTACATGTGGGTCCCTGTAATCGTTAGGGCAGGAAATTTGAAATGGTATTGTAATAAGGGGCCCTCATACTGACTCATAAGGCAGCTGTAGATCTTCTGAAATTGCATTCTAATAAGGGGGCCTCATAGTATCTCATAACACATAGGAACTTGTGTTAGGTTCTTCGGCCCCCTTTGTCGTGTCTTCCTTGGCGGGAAATTTTAAATAGTATTCTAATAAGGGGGCTCTCATACTATATCATAAGACAGCTGTACGACTCCTGAAATTGTATTATAATCAGGGGGCCTCATACTATCTCACAAGACAGGTGTAGGAATTTGTGTTAGGGTCTTCGCCCCCTTTGTCGCGGCTCCCTTGGTGAGAAATTTCAAATAGTATTATAATAAGTGGGGCCCTCATACTATATCATAAGACAGCTATAGGTCTCCAGAACTTGTTCTCAAGTCCTCGCCTGATTGTTTGTGACGCCATCTACCGGTATATTTTTGAAACTAATTATTGTTTTCTGTAATAGAGATTTATTGTGGTAGTACATTTTAAAAAGTAGATTTAACTGTTAGGGTTGAAAATTGATAATAGTATGGGGGCCGCGTACTACAATGTTACGACTCCTAAACTTTTCACAAAGTCCCACTGCAGCGCCCCCCTTTTGTGTGTGTGTGTGTGTGTGTGTGTGTGTGTGTGTGTGTGTGTGTGTGTGTGTGTGTGTGTGTGTGTGTGTGTGTGTGTGTGTATGTGTGTGTGTATGTGTGTGCGTGAGTGCGTGCGTGCGTGCGTGTGTATGTATGGGGGGGGGCTCCTTCTACTGATTTATTTTAAAAAGTAGATGTAGATTTCTGTAATTGTTATGGAGCACGAAGCTTAAATAGCATTCTAATACTCCGTACCAACTCATAAGACAACATTAGACCTCCAAAACTTGTCCCGGTGTCATACATTACACAACCCCAATTGATTTATCGTAAATAAGAGGATAAAAGGTTTTAATCATAATCATAAAGTTTAGATGCACAAATAATGTTATTATTTTAAGTAACACTCATACCTTTATCTAATTAACTAAACAAACAAATGAGTTGGGATCGCGTCTATATGTAGAATAACAGCGGACACTATTACAGAGTTGTGTTTATGACGTCAACCTATAAGGCAAATAATACATTAAAACGTTTAATAGTATTTTTTGAGAACAATATCCAAGTAAAAAATGCATATTAAAAATAATGGGCATACCTTTAGACGTGTTTTCTTTCTAGTGTTCTAATAACAAGTATACCTTGTAGAATTGGATATTGAAGTATTTATACCGTGTATACACGCATACAAAACTACTTTTGAAATAAACGAATCATTAAAGCTCCATTAGTATGTCCGAAAAGATATATATATATATATATATATATATATATATATATATATATATATATATATATATAGGGTGCGGCATTAGTGCGTCGAAGTACGATGATATATCCGTGATTAAAGGAGATATCAAGAAAAGTTATTTATAAAAATTATAGGCAACTTCAAACTTCACATTATAAAATTATTTTCGTATTTACAGGATGTTACATATTACCAGGGTGAACCAAACATACTTTTTTTTAAATGGGCCACCCTATATATTATTTCAAATTTAGATTAAGCTCATCTCCCCTATACTTCCAATATAGGGTATCATTACGTTGTACAGGGTATTTCAAAAGTTATATACAATACACGAAAATCACTCTCATTTCGTCCTGTTACCCTAGACAGAACAATCTAATAATAATTTTTTCCAGGCATAACTTTTTGACATTGGTACAGTGTTGCGAGAAAGTATTATTTTTTATTATTGCACCAATTGAATATAGAGCGAGCTAAAACTCGAACACATGATTTTGTAAACTTTTTCAAATGAATCACCCTGTCTTTTGTTTTAAAAAGAGAAAATACACTTTATGTTCTTTCATTTTTATTAAACACTCCCTATAGCTAAATTGTTAATTTCTGAGATATTTTCAATTTAATATCAGAAAGAGATTTTTTTTAAATTTCTATTATAACAAGTTAGCCGTGAACAAATAAAAGTGTGACAAATTATTATAAAAAATTCAAAAAACATCGGTTATTAAGACAAAGTAAATGTTCAAAATGTCCACCGAAAACATCAATACAGCATTGCAGTCAATCTTCAAATTCTCGACTGACATATTCTGGAATGCTTCTCGTATTCTATTCTTGATATCATCTTGTGTGATTGAAGGTATTTAATGTTGTATTTATATTAAAATTTGTAATAAGCTGGTACAATTTATTGAATTAACTTTATTCTTTATTATTAAAATAACACTAGAAACAAACAATCCTTTTATGTATAAAAAACTGCTACTACAACTACAAGCGCCATATTTTTATATCTGTAACTGTGTCATGATCCTTACCATAGAAATATAAAATATAGATTTTCTATAGACTTAACACTAAATAAACAAAACAACAATTATATTTAACACTCCCCTTAATTGTTGCTTTCTGACATAATAGCCTTTTTAAATGTATTAAACTTTACAACTGGTAACGGCTTAGTGAAAATATCTGCCAACTGATAATTGGTTGGGCAATGTTGAATATTTAAAACACCCTCTGAGAATTTTTCACAAATATATTTAAATTTGATATCGATGTGTTTACTTCTGGTATTCATAAGTCCATTTTTAATCATTTGTATTGTACTGATGTTATCTATAAACATATCGATATTTACATTTTTGTTTGTCAATTCTACTAACAGAGTTTTAAGATACATTAGTTCTCTACAACATTCACTAGCTGCAATAAATTCTGCTTCAGCACTTGATAACGCAATAACAGGTTGTTTCTTAGAACGCCAAGCAATGGGTCCACCATTAAGCATGATTATAAACCCACTTGTGCTTTTTCTGTCATTCACATCACCTCCGTAATTCGAATCACTGTAAGCTTTTAAATGAATTTCTTCATCAGTTCCGGTTTCACCTGTTTTAAAAGTTATACCATCACTTTCACTTCCTTTAAGTACCGCATTACACGTTTAATTGTTGCAATTGCTTCATTGGTTGGTTCGTTCACTTTTCGGCTGCAATAATTTATAGTGTATGATAGATCTGGTCTGGTTTTATTACTCAAATAAAGTAAACTTCCTACAGCTTCACTATAAGGAAACTCTCTTTCATATTTGACTGTATTATTTATTTCTTGAGATATCATGGGAGTTTTAACGGGATTTGCATTCTCCATGTTGAATCGTGTCAAGATCTTTCTTGCATAATTTAACTGACTCAATTTTAAGTAACCTTTCTCGTTTTTAATTTCTATACCAAGGAACGAATTTGGGTTTTCACAAATAGTCAATTCAAATTTCTGTTTCATATCATTTAACAACTCTTTGATCTTTTCTTCTATGCCTATAATTAATCCATCGTCCACATATATTGCTAAAATAATCGAATTATCTTCGTTCTTGAAAATACATCTTTCAGAGTTCAAATATTTTAATCCTCTGTTCATCAAAAAATTAGTGAAGTAATTATTCCATTGAAGCGGAGCTTGTTTTAAGCCATATAGTGCTTTGTTCAGTTTGCAAATTTTATTGCTTACTGGAAAACCTTCAGGTAGCATCATGTAGATGTCTTTGTCTATATCGCCATAAAGAAAAGCAGTTTTTATGTCAAACCGCATCATTTTACTTTGATGTTGTGCTGCGAAAGCAAAAAGTATTCTTAAAGAGTCTACATTCACTACAGGACTATAAATGTCCTCAAACTTTGCATCATGTTCTTGTTCGCAACCACGAATTACCAATCGTGCTTTATAACGTCCATCGTCTTTAATTCGAAAAACCCATCTACTACTGAGTATTTTATCTGCTTTTACTTCATTTTTATCAAGGTACGTCCATGTATTATTCTTGTTTAACGCTTTCTTTTCTTCTTCAATTGCTTCAATCCATTTGATGTTATCTGGTCCAGTTACAGATTCTTCGTAGGTAAGTAGAACATAGTCCTCAAATTTTCTTGGTAATTTTCTTTCCCTTTTTTGCTTATTGACCGTTGTTGATTTTGTTTCTTCTTCTTGCATTTCTTGTTTTTCTCCTTTATTTTCCGCTTCTACTTCACTCAAATTGTTTTCATCTTGATTGTACTTATCTGCTTCGTTTTCATCTTCGATATTTATGATTTTAGCTGTAATCTTTTCTTGTGTATAATTTTCAAATACGACGTCTCTCGATATAATTATTTTTCGTTTATTTTCGTCACACAGTCTATAGCCGTTTGGTGCATATCCTACAAAAATATAGCTTTTACTACGATCGTCCAATTTCTTTAAAGGTCCTAAAACTTTTTCATGTGCTTTTGAACCAAATACTTGTAGCATTGATAAGTTAGGACGATATGTTGTCCATCTTTCAAAAGGTGTTACATTTAAAGTATTTGTTGGTCTTCTGTTCAATAGGTAAGCAGCTGTGCGGATTGCTTCACCCCACATGTTTTTATTTGTTTGCTTTTCTGCTATAAGTGCTCTCGCCTTAATCATTAGGGTCCTATTTAATCTTTCAGCTTTTCCGTTAAGCTGAGGAGAATGTGGTATGGTGTAGTCTAATCTAATTCCTTTATTTTTACACCATAATTTTAATTCTTTACTGCTATACTCTCCTCCATTGTCACATCGTATTTTCCAAGGTTTTAAATTCCATTTGGCTTCTGCTTCTTGTATATATTCTTTTATGGCACATATAGCCTGAAATTTGTTTGCTAAAAGGTATACCATTGTAAAGTGGGTATGGTCATCGAGGAATGTAATAAAATATTTCTTTCCATCCCATGTCGTGGGATCTATTGGTCCGCAGATATCTGTATGCACTATCTCTAATGGTCTTGAGGCTCCTTTTCGATCACTTGAAAATGAATCTCTTGTTTGATTTGCTTTAAGGCATATTTCACAGATAGATTCAGATTCAAAATTGTTTATTTTTATTCCATCTGCCATTTTGATTAAATTTCTTATATTGTTAACGGATAGATGTCCTAGTTTTATATGCCAGTTTCGTAAGGGATCCAATTCTTTAATCATTAAAGCCTTTTCTTCACTCTCAAGTTCAATTTCATACAAGCCACTTTCTTTTATAGCTCCTTCTATTATTTTTTTATGATCCTTATATATTTCGACCTTATTCTTCAAAAATTTTACTTCGACACCATTTTGTGTGATCAATTTCACTGATAATAAGTTTTTAGCCAAATCGGGTACATGCAAAACATTTTTAAGTATAACATCTTTTGTTTCAATTGTACCTTTCAAATCTGCATGCATTACTTGGTCATTCTTTGCAACATTTATTTTTACATTAGGATTCTCAGTATTTTTTAATAAATTTTGATTGTTAGTAAAATGAGATGTTGAGCCACTATCTAGTATCCAGCCAGTTTTTGTATTTATTTTGTTGTTTTCATCGGTATATTTTAGAAATGAGGTTTTAGAATTGCTTCCTTCTTTATCGTTAGATCTTTGTCTAAAGAAACAATTTCTCTCTACGTGATTACTTTTTTTACAAATATTACAGATTTTTTTTTGACAAAATCTAGCTAGATGACCTCGTAAATTGCATTTGTAACATTTTATTTGATTGTTATTCCCAAAATGGTTAGTTTTATTAACATGAGAGTTTACTACCTTATCAGATGTTTTCTTATGTTCTGTTACTTTAAAAGCCAATCCATCTTCTTGTTCCGTACCAGTATGACGAACTTCTTCCATAAGTAATCGTGAAGTTAAATTTTCTAAGGTTCTATTATTTTCTTGTGTCGATTCCCAAGCACTGATAAAGAATTTATATGCTTCTGGTAGAGTAGTAAGAATCTTTGAAATAAGCATGTTGTCATCTAATTTTTGACCTGTGTTTTTAAGCCTAATTGCTAAGTTTTGTAGTTTGGATATATGTGTAGCCATATCGTTAGTTTTATCGTACCTGAAATTAAAGAAATCTTGTAAAAGAATACATTTACTTTGTTCGTTATCTCTTTGATATATTGAGCAAATTTTATCGTACATTTCCTTTGAATTTTGACAATTCATTATGTACGTTAGTGGCTTTTTATCCAGTGTTGTTATAATTATTCGCTGTGCTTTTGCATCTCTTTTTATGAATTCAGTAGCAGTTTCGGATGTTGACTTTTCAGCACCGGTTATGATATCATATAATCCATAAGATTTAAAATATATGTCAACTTGAAATTTCCACATTTGATAATCTTCAGCATCTTTTAGTTTTTCGATTGTATTTAATTCGTCCATTTTATTAGCCATGTTTTCGTGCCTTTATTAGGTCTTATGTTTTATTTTATGCCGAGTTTCCTGGGCCCATAACCTGTTGTATTTATATTAAAATTTGTAATAAGCTGGCACAATTTATTAAATTAACTTTATTCTTTATTATTAAAATAACACTAGAAACAAACAATCCTTTTATGTATAAAAAACTGCTATAACTACAAGCGCCATATTTTTATATCTGTAACTGTGTCATGATCCTTACCATAGAAATATAAAATATAGATTTTCTATAGACTTAACACTAAATAAACAAAACAACAATTATATTTAACATTTAATACACACGATTTTTTCACATAACCCCACTTGAAGAAGTCAATTTTACTTAACTATGGCGAACGAGCTGGCCATGCAATGGATCCTCCTCTTCCCACCCATCTTCCAAGAAAATGGGTATTAAGATGATTATGAATTAATCTAGTGTGATATACCGGAGCTCCATCGTGTAACAATCACATTCTTTGACGAATGTTAAGAGGAACGTTTGCCAACAATAATGGTAAATCATTTTCTAAAAGGTTCAATTAAACCTGACCATTCACTGTTCCATCGAAAAAATGTGGTACAATTACGTGATCTCCAACTATACCACCACAAACATTCAAAGACCACCTAGTTTGACTATGAGTTGCTATAAGATGGGGATTACTTGTCGAATAATAATGGAAATTGTGTCTATTCACAGTTCCATTTTTATAAAACGTGGCTTCGTCCCCAAAGAGGACAAAATCAAAGAAATCCGCCTGATTTTGGATTTGTTATTGAGCCCATTCACAAAAAGCATCCCTTCTGGGATAGTCATCTTCGAGTAACTCTTGATGCAACTGGATATGGTATGGAGGCATCTTATTTTTACGCAGTATTCTTCGGACGGACCTATCACTAATATCATGCTGCCGCGAGATTTCACATGTACTAATGTGGATTATGCGTAACTTCAAGCATCACGTCAAATTCATTTTCCTCGTTAAGTACAGGTTTTGTACTTCCCTTTTTTTCATAAACTACTGAACTCGTACGATTAAAACGGTCTACTAACCTTTCCAACGTTATTTTCTCGGGTTGTCATCGTCATCTCTCTTTGTAAATTCTTTGTGCTAATAAACAATTTTTCATACATTCTCCCAGTACCCATATCGTGTCTGTTAATTCTTCAACAGGAAAGTTCATTTCAAACAGTATTTAAGTGTTTACAAATTAATAAACCTTACACAATCTCAAAGAAGTTTGTTAAATGACAAGCTACTAATTCTTACGGAATAATATCTATCTGTCATTTGTTCACGGCTGACTTGTTATAATAGAAAATGTTAAAAAATCTCTTTCTGTTATTAGATTGAGAATGTAATTCACATGTCACATGGTACATTTTTGATTACTTTCATTGGTTAAAATACAAAAACAAAATCGCAGAATAAGCTATGAAATCGATGATAATTTTATCACCGCATGTTGACTGTCACATGATTTTAATGAATAAAATAGTTTACTGTTAAAGCGACAAAAAGTTTTAAAGAAATAAATAATTGTATTAATTATCTTGCAACTGTAATATTTACTATCAAAGTGACAGATCGTTTAAAATTGTAAACTTTAAAAAATATATTTTCTATTAACGTTCATTATATTCTCTTACCAAATATAACACGTGTTATTATTTTCTATTAACCTTCATTATATTCTCTTACCAAATATAACACGTGTTATGATTAATAATCGATGATACCACTCGTTAAAACCTTTAGAAAATTGTACTCGTGCATCGCACTCATTCAATTTTCATCGGTTTTAACTCGAGTTATCACCGATGATAATCATAACACTAGCTATATTATCCCCGAAAATGTCTCAGAAATTAACGATTTTAGCTATAAGGAGTGCTTAATAAAAATGAAAGAACATAAAGCGTATTTTCACTTTTTAAAACAAAATACAGGGTGATTCATTTGAAAAAATTGACAAAATCATGTGTTCAAGTTTTGGCTCGCTGTATATTCAATTGGTGCAATAATAAAGAAATAGCACTTTCTCGTAACACTGTACCAATGTCAAAAAGATATGCCTGGAAAAAATTATTGTTAGGTTGTTTTGTCTAGGGTATACAGGACGTTGCAATGAGAATGATTTTCGTGTACAATTGACCATAGCTTTTGAAATACGCTGTATAAGGTAATGAAACCCTATATTTGAAGTATGGGGGAGATGAGCTTAATCTAAATTTGAAATAATATATAGGGTGTCCCATTTAAAAAAAAGTATGTTTGGTTCACCCTGGTAACATGTAATACCCTGTAAATACGAAAATAATTTTTGTAAATAACTTTATTTGATATCTCGTTTAATAACGGATATATCGTACTTCGATGCACCAATACCGTACCATATATATATATATATATATATATATATATATATATATATATATATATATATATATATATATATATATAGGATTTTCAAAGTTAAGTCTGCACTATTGCTAACTTTCTTATTAATGGAGTTACGAAGTCGGTTAAATTAGCAAAGTAGTGGTTTTTTCACGCTGATTACGATGGTGGAAAAAGAAAAACCATTGAAAGTCGCATTCTCGAAAAATCGACGAAAACATACCTTTTTTCTAATGGAACACCCTGTATACAATATTCTCAGTCGATAGAGAATCAAATTCTGAGCAAAAGTTATCATATGCGTTTCTATCCTACAGTAAAAAATAAGGGAGATTTTGCCCATTTTTTTAATTTCATCAATCATTTAATTTACATGGTGCTACTGGTCTACCAGAGCGCAGAACCCTCCAATCAGAAGGCTCAGCCTGGGGATGTCACGTGGGTGATGTGTGGGTCACGTGGATATCCCCCACTCCTTCCGCCACCACTTTTAATTAAAAATACGTCAGTGTCCTATTCTCCTCCCCTTCTACTCTACTCTTAGCTTTTATTAGAACTCTTCTGTTTATGCTATGTACTTTTATTAATCATTTTCATCAAGTTTCTAATTCTAATTTCTAAGTTTTTGATTTTTTTTCTATATGTTATGAAAACCTAGTTAGTTTTTTATTTCCGTCATAGACTGTGTCCGTTTACTACTACAAATCTATACTACTCACAATGAGTCTAAGGAACTTTATTCACATTCAGTGTCATACCAAGCAGTATCTGTCTAACCTAGTTCGTTATATCCTCTAATTCAGAGGCTTTGGCCATATCTTATTTCTATTCTTCAAGTTCTCTATCCGCAATGGAAAGTTTCAAGAAGAATCAACAATAACATTTTGTGAAGTTAGTTCAAGGGAAAAATAATAAAGGACAATCTGTGGATACTTGGATCTATGTTTTAGCGATGTTGAATATTACAAACAATTTAACAATAAACTATAAACATACAAATGTCGTCATGCTTTTAGACGAGGGCGTGTTAAACCAGAGCGCGTTGTACGTTGTTGAAGGATCCATAAATGTCTATAAAAATCATCATTTATACCTGTTTGTCTTGACTGTAACATTAATTAGCAAATAAAGAGCATTGTGTGCCGACTAACAAATATATCTAAACTAGTTGAAAAATAACGACTTGAAGAACAGATGTTCTGCTTATTATTCAGTGACAATCGTTTTATTTTTTATAACTCGAAGCAGTTATATAACGAGTCTGTACAAGCTTTTTAAGGAGTTCCAGAAAGGCAATTTTTCAGTTTTCAAACTTACTATTAAAATAATAGGTCACATAGGACAGTTAACACAAATTCACGCGATCAAAATCTTTTAATAACCTGACGTTATTCAACAAAGTCAACCAAAATTGGTGTGTTAGGTAAAATATTGCACTTAATTGTCAAATAAATCGTATCAATGGAAGATGCTTAGAAAAGAAATAAAAAGGAATACTGGGTCATCATTCTACACTAAGACGCAACCAAAGTACTTTGCACATTGTGCTAACTTACGATAATGAATTTACAATATGAAAAAATCAAACTAAACTACGTTAAAATCTGTCGAGTTCCGGATCTTAACTGACTAAAGATTTAAAAATCAGACTGCCTTTTTCCTCCAATTTCTTAAAACGTTAATTAGCCCACCAAGAAGCAAGCTTTATTTTAATAAGCTGTAATGTCAAATTCGTTGAAAAACCTGTGCGCATTCTGTCATTTTACGCTATCGCCAATAACCCACGCTTCATACAGCTGCATTAATCAACCAAAGCAAGTTTCACCAACAATACTATGAATTTTTACTATTAAAATCGTTATAGTAAACTCCACTAGAACATAATGTGGTAACAGAAGCCGTCAAGACTGAGTGACACTAACGGTTCCGAGACAAATAGGATAATGGGGGGAAAACGCTACACAGCGTATAATGACTTAATTATTTAAAAAAAGTTCTCACCGACGTTTTGAAAACGTTCGTAAACTAATTAATGTCAATACCATTTCATCAAATATCGTGTAAAAATTATTTCCCATAATCTGGTCTTAATTAATGTTCGCTGTTACCATAAGAGCGACAGACACGTTCTTCAGGTGCCCAACATAATTAAATGCATTTATGTTACTTCTGATGTTTTGTTGATATGTCTTACAGCATATGATAAACAAAGCACAAGTTTTCAATAACAACGAAGCTGATTCCACCGGTGAAGCACCCAGGTAGTAATCACATTTGAGATGTGCCATGTGCATCACGGGTGGTATTACAAGTTTATTACAAGAAATTAATGACTTTCCGTAAAACATGGCAAACAAAAATATTTTTTACATATGTCACATGTTGTAGAACAGTAACAGTTTCGTAACAGTTATTACACGATTTATTTTTAATCTTTCTTGGGTGGCTTTTACATGAGTTTTAATCAGGGCGTGTTTTTCATTTGTATTTTGATTCGCCGTCGGATTTAGCATAGCCAAGCCCCTTGAAGAATCACAGAAAGTTTGTCGTAGAGCTTGAAAATTTTCAAACCGTATCGATGCCTTTGTTTCACCAGGTATTGCATTTTCACCAAATGTTTCCTGAGTAATGTCAAATACATTTCTAAATTTATACAGCAGATCATTTCTATCTACGGTTTCATTGTCTGCAAAATGAAGAAACCTCAGTAGTAACTGAAATCTGTTCCAACTCATGATACGTGGAATGAGTTGATTGTCATATAAAATCGATTTTAGGACATTTTACGAGGCTCATGTACACCACCATTCCCAAAAATTGTCGCATTTCATTATTATTTGTAGTTATCCAACGATTACATCTAGAACGTCGTGTGAAAACTTACTTAAGTAATGTCTAGTTTTATTACTCAGTTCAATAATAAGTTAACAGTTTTTTTAATAATATCATATCACCATTAATCTGTACAATGGATTAATTCTGTAATTTCATCTGGGCAATAGTCTAAGAGATTGTCAAAACGTTTATTTGAAAAAATGTTCAAACATTACGTAACACATGTGCATTTTATCCGTAATTACAACAATTTGATCACTAATTCAATCTTTTTCAGGACACTCCTCAAGTGCAACCTTTAACGAACTGATTTCGATAGCAGTGTCAACATCATCTAAAGTTGCGACATCTATTAATATAAGAGTTGATGAATTTAAAAAATTCTATATAGAAGAATTAAAGGACTATAAAATAGGTGCGGCTGCTAGCCATCCAAGATATTTTTATTATAAATTTCCTGATCCGAGTCACGAGAATTATAGCAACACTGTTTTGTTAGAAGTAACTTCAGGAGATACTACATGCATGGTGGTTTCAATACAAAACGCATCGGTTAGTAATATTAATGTCGTTTCTAAACTTTTACCTTTACCTTACCTAATACACGACCATCCCGCTATCTTCTCTGCTTCTGTAACTTCTGACACTCTGTGCAGACATAATTTATTTATTTGTTTAAACAAGAAACAATTAATCGTTGCCACACAGTGTAAATAACAAACCGAAGGGTAACATAATGAGAGGTCTGAAGGTATCGTTTGTAACTTTCAACGCAAAAATAGTGGTTTGTTAAATAAACATTTTTCCAATGTCTTCCGAACTCGTACGGCGTCTGTCTCTCTCTGTGTGTTATATTTCTGATGATTGTTTATTTTGTGGTTGTGTTTAATTGTTTAATAAATTAGTTTTGGAAAGTATAGTACATATTTATCCGACGTTATAAATTGTATCGCTTCATTATTTGTTTTAATCCGCGATATAAGATTGGAGAAAAAAAGAGCACAAAAGATAAAACCCAAATCTAACCTATGCTGAGTGCCTAAAATAGACAATTATGCAAGTAGGTGCCAATCAAATTATAACCCATCAATTAGTTTGGGTCTCAGTATACGTCAAGTTATAGCCTGAGTCCCGTTGGTCCGAGTTTCACTCAGAAATTCCGAGTCTGGGGTTTACATTATACTTTAATAAAGTATTTACTTACATCATAACTTAAATTTTGTTAAATTTGTTCTTTCTGACATTTTTCATTGGTAGGCTTCGTCCATTAGGGGGTGTTCTGACTCGTCATCTTCAATGTAGTTTAATAATATTTAATTTATTCAGTATCTAGCTATTCTTTACTAAAATAAAATAAAATTAGATTCCGTAGTTGGCTTTATACGTTTATTAAACTGTTATATGATTAACAGGCTTATATTTGCTCATATTTCATAAATTTATTTTGACATCTTAATTAATTTTTATAGCTATTACTATTTAGTGAGGATTGTAAAAGTAATTGTTATCGAAAGGTTTAAATTTATATGAAAGATAATAAAAAATACATGATTGAATACCCAAAAGGTAAGTATTTTAATTATGTGTGGTAATTGTGAAAGTTTACATTTTCATATTTAAGTATGGTCATTTGATAGTTTTATACTTACATTAAAATTAAATAAACAGTTATAGTTGTTACTTATTGCTTATGGACTGTTATAGTTGCTTAGTGTCATTAATTTTATTTGAATTAATGGTATCTACTTAAGAACATTTAAATGTCTCGCTTCTGGCAATTAGAAATGCAGAAATTCATTGAATTGTCCGCGTGATGAGCGAAAGTGGCCTAAATCATATTCCTTTTCTAGCCAAAATGGTTTTGAAAAGTACACGGATAAGTAATTATTTTATATATATATATATATATATATATATATATATATATATATATATATATATATATATATATATATATATATATATATATATATATATATATATATATATATATATATATATACAGGGTGTCCCATTAAGAATGGGACACAGAACAAGCGCAGATTCCTCAATTTAAAATAAAACGATTAAGCGAAACATGCTTAGATAAAATGTTACTCGTTTCCGAAATATGGGGTATTGAAGTCGAAAACTGAAAAACTATTAATGACCATAATTTTTTTAATACACTGTACAATTTTACTTAAATCGTTACGCTTGTTCAATATCATAAAATACACCTAACAGCAGAAAAATCAGTTCAGTGCGCTTTACCAGTGGCGTAAGGCAGGAGTAAGTAATACTTGTACCCCTTCTAAATGTTACGCCGCTGTCCAAATACTAATTTTGACTATAATTTTAATTTTTCTGATATTTTCTAAGTAAATAATCTACACTTGTTAGTTTATTGTAAAGTCATTGGTTTTCGAGATATTCGCAGTTTAAGACAGAAAGGCATGTACTTTTTATTTGTATTATTATTACTCATTTGCATTTTTATAATTTTGTCTCAAAACCAAATAAAACAGAAACTAATGTAATGACATTTTTACTGTAACAAATTTTCAATGTGTCCACCATTAACTTGTATACACTTCCTTAGACGTGCAACTAAAGACTGTCTCACTTTAAACAACTGATTTGCATGATTTTGTCGAATGTCAGCAGCAGCATTCTGAATTTTGTTCCAAAGTTCCTGACGGGTATTTATTGATTCACCATAAACAAGGGTTTTGATGTAGCCCCAATAATAAAAATCTAAAGGATTAAATTCAGGACTGCGTGGTGGCCAAGCAAATTCACTTCCACGTCCAATCCAACTATGTGGAAAACGGCGTAACATTTAGAAGGGGTGCAAGTATTACTTACGCCTGCCGTACGCCACTGGTAAAGCGTACTGAACTGATTTTTCTGCTGTTAGGTGTATTTTATGATATTGTACAAGCGTACCGATTTAAGTAATATTGTACAGTGTATTAAAAAAATTATGGTCATTAGTAGTTTTTCATTTTTCAACTTCAACACCCCATATTTCGGAAACGAGTAACATTTTATCTAAGCATGTTTCGCTGAATCGTTTTATTTTAAATTCAGGAATCTGCGGATGTTCTGTGTCCCATTCTTAATGGGACACCCTGTATACATCGATGTTCCGACCTCTGAGTTTACTTAAGGCAATGTAATTTCCTCTATTAGAAGCATTATCGATACTTTATGTGGCAGACTGCGTTTATTATGCTCATACGTGTTGAAAAATGATAGCTACCGAAACGAAACAAGAAACCATAATTGAGTACAGAAATTTAATGAAGTTCGAAGCAAGGAGTGTCCAAGATGACCGATCGATGGGTGGTGGAATTGCAACACACAGCTTCCATTATTAGCCGTTCCCATGGTTTAACATGATACATGACAAATTAAGATTCCGCAGAGTGTTTGCTCAATCATTGTCACGTAAATTGAAACCATTAAACTACGTTTTCGGACTATGATGGCCGCATTTCAACGCAATGAGGAAACAGTACCTGCAAACTTCTACTAAAATGTCCTGGAACAACGTCGCTCTGCTATTTTCCATAAACTCCAGGTATTACTTACAAAAGGTGTGCATCATGCCATCCTAATCCGTGGTGAAAGCGTACCCGGAAGCTGATTATTTTGGTGTGCCAGAATCTTTTGAGCTACAATAGATTGCTAGAATGTACACCCATGTGGCAGCACAAACACCATAATTATCAACAGCTTGCTGATGACGAGGGCAGGTTGTGGGGGTTGTGGTTATATCGGAATTCTCAGACGCTAATCCAGTTGATCTGTAGTATTAAATTTTCAAATAGCCTTGAAGGAAAATTTCAATAACAACCAAAATCAAACCTTATGTAGAGCAAAAAATGGTTAAAATCTTACAAACGGAGTATTTCATTAAAAACTGTTTACAAAAATTAGAATTAGGATTTTATTTTAAACTAAAATCATCTTTTTGCAAACATAAATGCTAATACCAACACAAACGCAAACGCTAAACCAAACGTAGGCACAGACGCAGGCGCAGACGCAGGCGTAACCGCAAACATAAACGCAAATCTCAACGCCAACAAAAACGATTTAAAATAAATAAAATCAATATTTTTGCGAAATACCAACGCAAATACAGGCGCAGACAAACGCGCAGGCGCAACCGCAAAGACAAACAAAAACTTAAATGCAAATGCCAATGCAAAAACACAAACGCAAACGTAAAAACAACCGCGATCGCAAAGAAACGCGAACGCAGACGCATACGAAGACGCAGGCGCAGACGCCAATACAAACGCGAACACGGACGTAAATGCACACGCACACGCAAACACATACACAAACACAGGCACAGACACAGACACGGACACAGATACGCAAACACAGATACATACACCGGCTCAGACACAGGCACATGTACAGACACAGGCACTGACACAGATACAGACACAGACACGGACAAGGACACCCACACGTACACGCAAACGGACACGAACACGAACACGGACACGGACTCGGACACGGACACGGGCGCGGGGAGGAGGGCGGGGACGGACTCGCAGGCGGAGGCGGACGCGGACACGGACACAGATACGGACACGGACACGGACACGGATTCGAACGCGGAGGCGAACGCGGAAGCGGAAGCGGACGCGGACGCGGACACGGACACGGACACGGGCACGGACACGGACACGGAAACGGAAACGGACACGGACATGGACACGGACACGGACACAGACACAAACACACACACAGACACCTAGACATATAGGCACAGACACAAACACAAACCAGCGCAAACACCAACGCACACGCACGCACGCGCATACTTTCATACAGACGTTTTTGAAATTCTTCAGAAACCACTTTTAGACTCAGAGGACTTCAAAGCGAATATTTCCATCCTTATTTCAATTTTGAATTTGTTCACGGATTTCAATAACTTTGCATTTACGTGGGAACGTTAAAACTTATAATTAAGAAGAAATAATTTGACTATAATTAAAAATATCAATTAAGTAATTTCCGCAAATAATTATAACTTAAGATTTCTAGAAAAGAAGCCATAGTTGGCGTATTAGCGAATTGAAGGCACCTACCACACGTAATAAATGACATGGAATTACCCAACACCTAACGTACTGCCCTACGTGATACCAGCTGCTTCTATGGTTACAGTAAGTAACTAAATATGTACAACTGCAGTAAGACTTGTGATATGCACCCCGTCAAACTTTTAACGCGTTGTAGATGTTAGAAAAACAGATTGTATGTAGAAAGAGCTTCTGTCTGGTATAAAAACAGTAATTTTAATTATCTTTTGTTTTAATTAAAGAAATAAGGTCGTTTACATTTGAACGTTTAATTGAGAGCTATAACTTGAAGAATGGAGAAACATCTTTCAGTATTTACAAGAGTATTTGCAAACGGTCAAATATTTTATTTTAGTTGAATTGAATGTGGCATTGACAAAAATGTATATTTGACAGCACTAAATATATATATATATATATATATATATATATATATATATATATATATATATATATATATATATATATATATATATATATATATATAAAGGTAAAGATGCCCACTATGGGGATCTCGGAAACGATAAGAGATGGAAGGTCGGTTAAATAGAACAAAAATTACGCATTTGAGAGGATGTATTTATGGTCTTTGTAGAACTCGAATATCTCTTAGTTTTTGAGATATTTGAAAAAATTGAATTTTCTGATTTTCGTTTTTATTTTTTTTCTGACCTTATTTGAAGAGCTATCAAAAAAAGAAGAGCACATTTTCATTGCCACTTTTCTAGCTCTACTTAATTTTGTTCTTCAATTTTTGATACAACGTTTCGTTTGTTAGCAACCATCATCAACTTTATTTTTTTAAATACACGAAAAAATTATTTTTGCCATATTTAAATTCTCTCCTTGATTTTGAATTCAACGATATATCACACTTTATAGTTTTGATACGTTTCCGATGAGAAAATTCATATTCAATGTAAAACATCGAAAACTTACAGTTAAAACTAATACTAGAAACATTAGAAAACCGTAAAATGATTATAAAATAATGTTTTGTAATTTTAAATGATAGACAAATGAACCGCAAATTTATTTTAAAGGTTAATAAACTCACAAAAGATGTTCAAAAAGATTCCCGTTATTCTCTAAACATAAATAGCATCGTCTAACTGTAGCATCTAAAACATTCTTCAGCATTTGAAGAGTAATACTAGCAAACGCTTCGAGAACTAATCTTTGCAAAATTTCTTCGTTTTCAATATCGTTTCCATAAATGTAATTTTTAACGTATCCCTAAAGAAAAAAATCCAAAGGTGTTATATCTGGAGAACGGGCTGGCCACAGTACATTTGCATGAGTGCCAAAACATCTTTCTGGAAATATAACTGACAGATATTCCCTGACAACTCTGGAATTATGTGCTGGTGCACCATCCTGCATAAAATACATACTTGTGAATTATTTTATTCGCAACAGGCATTAGAAAATGAGAAAACATAATTTTATCATAATTTTACAGTTTTCTAATGTTTCTAGTATTAGTTTTAACTGCACGTTTTCGATGTTTTACATTGAATATGAATTTTCTCACCAGAAACGTATAAAACTATAAAGTGTGATATATCGTTGAATTCAGAATCAAGAAGAGAATTTAAACAAATATTTTTTTCGTGTATTTAAAAAAAATAAAGTTGATAATGGTTGCTAACAAACGAAACGTTGTATCAAAAATTGAATAACACCATTAAGTAGAGCTAGAAAAGCGGCAATGAAAATGTGCTCTTCTTTTCATGATAACTCTTCAAATAAGGTCAGAAAAAAATAAAAACGAAAATCAGAAAATTCAATTTCTTTCAAATCTCTCAAAAACTAAAAGAGATATTCCAGTTCTACAAAGACTATAAATACATCCTCTCAAATGCGTAACTTTTGTTCCATTTAACCGACCTTCCATCTCTTACCGTTTCCGAGATCCCCATAGTGGGCATCCTTATCTTGGACACGGTGATATATATATATATATATATATATATATATATATATATATATATATAATCAAAGTTGTTAATCGTGGCTGATTAAGTTAAAAAACAATAAGAAAGATTTAGTGGGTAGCAGCCAAGGTTGTGGGGCTAGTTTAAAATAAAGAAAAGATCCTTTGTTCAAAGGGAAGCTTTCGGTAAATTTATTACCTTTGTCAACCAATCTACAAGAAGTTATGCGTTGATAATACATATAAATTAAGATAAGATAATAACTTACGATCGTGGATACAGTTAAAAACATTGAAGCAGCATTGAAAGAAGATATTTCAATTTAAATTTAAATTAGATGTCAAAATCAATTTTTGGACTTTGACAAAAAAAAAAAAAAAATTAAAATTATTGTCATAGTTATAGGAAAAACAAAGAAAATGGTTATGAAATCAATGTATAAGTAGATTAATATGTTGAATGTGATTGTGTGATAAGTGTAAAAGTGTTATGAATAGGATTATTTAAGATTATTTGAATGATACCTGCATCCCTAAACTAAGTTTTGAGCTTCCATTTTTAAAAAAAATATGTTGACGACATCATATGTGCTGTTCCCGCAGATCACTATGATGAAATCCTTGAAGTCTTCAACAGGTATAACGACCAACTTAATTTTACAATCGAAAAAGAAACTGATAACAGTGTACCTTTTCTGGACACTCTATTAATCCGAGATGACTCTAATGTCATAATCCTAGACTGGTTCAGGAAACCGACGAGTTCAGGAAAGTACCTCAATTATTATTCAGATCACACATATAAAATGAAAGTCAATTTAGTTCTGGGTTTAAAAACAGGATCACAAAAATATCCCATCCATCATTAAGACAAAAAAACTTAGATTTACTGTTTATATTACTCAAAGACAATTCGTATCCTGAATCTATGTTAAAGAAACTGCTATACTCTACTCCTAACATTGAAGACCAACACAATATCAGCAACAATAGTCTTCTTTACGTAACAATGAACCATTGGATGACGAAGAGGTGGAAACTGAAATAAAAAGTACAGTTCAATATCTTACATTAGTACTCTTACTCCTAAAATTAATAAAATTCTCAAACTAGATAAGAACATCATCATAGCCCCTAAAAACATTAAAAGAGTTAACAATCTATTCAGTCAGCTTAAGGATAAGACCGCCATTTTAGACAAAACAAATGTTATATATAAGATCCCTTGTAGTAATTGTAACCAATCATATATCGGCATGACTTCAAGGAATCTTAGATATAGACTTACATCACACCGCAGTGACATAAGAGTCAGAAAAGATGCTTGTGCTTTGTCACAACACGTACATTCCACTGGACACAGCCCTGATTTCGACAAAGTGCAAGTCTTGACCTCTGAATCAAATTTATTCAAAAGAAAGTTTTTAGAAATGGCCCATATACGCTGTACAGACTATGTAATGAATAAGAGAAGTGACACTCAAAATTTAAACATAATTTATTCTAACATACTTTATCTAGATAAACACAGAAATCATAGGATGAACCATTAACGGATTACCCCTTAGTGGCAGAAGGGATTTATTTGTGTGGATTTTACCATTTTGTTTAGTGTAAAAGAGTTATCACGAATAGGTCTATTTGGTATTAATCTCCAGAATGTCCCACATAGAAGTAAAAGTCCTATGTAATAATAGACATTCAAATAATCTTAAATAATCCTATTCATAACACTTTTACACTTATCACACAATCACATTCAACATATTAATCTACTTATACATTGATTTCATAACCATTTTCTTTGTTTTTTCCTATAACTATGACAATAATTTTAATTTTTTTTTTGTCAAAGTCCAAAAATTGATTTTGACATCTAATTTAAATTTAAATTGAAATATTTTCTTTCAATGCTGCTTCAATGTTTTTAACTGTATCCACGATCGTAAGTTATTATCTTATCTTAATTTATATGTATTATCAACGCATAACTTCTTGTAGATTGGTTGACAAAGGTAATAAATTTACCGAAAGCTTCCCTTTGAACAAAGGATCTTTTCTTTATTTTAAACTAGCCCCACAACCTTGGCTGCTACCCACTAAATCTTTCTTATTGTTTTATATATATATATATATATATATATATATTTAAGGTGTTAATACTAAGTGGTTACACCCGAAAATGGCAGTTATATCTCATTAAAATAAACAACTTTTTTTAGTTCCAATTTTTGATTTTGTATCCCGGTTCGAAGTTATAGCTCTTCGTTTGTTTTTCGAAAAATAGTCACAACTTCTTTATTTTAAGGACTATTAATAAAAAATAAAAAGTTTCTGAATTATCTTTCGATTCTCTAGAACATTTGTATTTACAACTATTTTCTATTTTTTCAAATAACAAAATGGCGACCGATCAAAAATTTCAAACCAAGATATTTTGATAACCACTCGATCGATTTTTGAAAGTAAAACATTTATAAAATCGTTAAATTATCTACTACAGTATTTGCCTAGAAAAGTTCATTCAATTGTTTAAAAAAAAAAATTATTTAGTTAGTGTCGTTACTCATGCACACTACATATTAACAAACTAAAAAACATCTGATTTTTGAAAGTAAAACATTTATAAAATCGTTAAATTATCTACTACATTATTTGCTAGAAAAGTTCTTTCAATTGTTTAAAAAAAAAGATTATTTAGTTAGTGTCGTCACTCGTGCACACTACATATTAACAAACTAAAAAACATCTGCATCAAAGGAGCCTTATACAATAAACAAGATTAGAACAAGTGAACCAAGATATTCGCACTTCAAACTGAAGCATGTGATATTGTTTGTGAGTTATAAAATTACATATTCTAAAGTCGTGTCTGTATTTTATGTGATAATGAATTATTATCGAAACGATGAACTGCTTGACATGCTTTTGGTTTTTGGGGAAGCAAGGCGTAATGCAAGCGAAGCTCGACGAATATATCTGATGAGATACCCGAATCGTCGACAACCAAGTAGTCAACTTTTTAGAAAAATTTGTAGACGATTATCTGAGACCGGTAGGTTTTACCCAACAATTGGTGGAAATTCCAATAGATTACGTCGAATACCTGCATTTGAAGAGGCTGTACTTAATATTGTTGAGGATGATCCATCGACAAGCACAAGGGTAATAGCGAATAGATTAAATGTAAACCATGTGTCTGTTTGGCAAGTTTTGAAAGAACAATGTCTTCATCCATACTCTACACAGAAAGTGCAAGCTTTGGGACCTGACGATTTTCAGCCAAGACTGATGTTCTGTCGTTGGGTTCTTCAGCATTGTAATCTTCAAAGGGAGTTTGAAAAATTTATTCTGTTCACTGATGAAGCTTGATTCACAAGGAACGGTGTATTTAACTCTAAAAATAATCACTTGTGGGCTGACGAAAATCACCAAGCAACATTTACTCGTGCATATCAACAACGTTTTGCAGTCAATGTATGGGCCGGAATCGTAGGGGAGCATGTAATTGGACCCTACATTCTCCCAAAACCGCTTGAATGGTGAAAATTATTTAACTTTATTGGATAGTGTGCTACCGGAACTTATTGATGACTTGCCACTAGACATTAGACGGAAACTTTGGTTTCAGCATGATGGGGCTCCGGCTCATACAACGCGAGAAATCAGCGCATTTCTAAACCGCGAATATACAAATAAGTGGATTGGAAGGAGAGCTCCTATTGCATGGCCAGCCCGAAGCCCCGACTTAACACCATTAGAGTATTTCTTCTAGGGTAAGATGAAGACCTTGGTGTATGAGACACCAGTGAATACAGAGCTAGAACTAGTGGCTAGAATCGTGGCTGCAGCAGAAGATATCAAAGAAAGGCCAAAAGTCCTTGCGAAAGTTTCTACCAACGTTAAAAAACGCTGCCGAGCGTGCATTGCTGCGAATGGTGGCTACTTTGAAAATTTATTATAGTGCATTTTTCACATCCGAACTTCTTTTGTTTCTATAGTATTTAATGTCAGAAAGTTACTTCGTTTTAAATGTTGTTTAGTTTGTTAATAGTTGTGAGCGTAATACTAGTACTTAACTGAATAAATTTTTTTTTGTAATTAATTAATAAATTTTGTCTAGGCAAATACTGTAGTAGATAATTTAACGATTTTATAAATGTTTTACTTTCACAAATCCATCGAGTGGTTATCAAAATATCTTGGTTTGAAATTTTTGATCGGTCGCCATTTTGTTATTTGAAAAAATAGAAAATAGTTGTAAATACAAATGTTCTAGAGAATCGAAAGCTAATTCAGAAACTTTTTATTTTTTATTAATAGTCCTTAAAATAAAGAAGTTGTGACTATTTTTCGAAAAACAAACGAAGAGCTATAACTTCGAACCGGGGTACAAAATCAAAATTGGAACTAAAAAAGTTGTTTATTTTAATGAGATCTAACTGCCATTTTCGGGTGTAACCACTTAGTATTAACACTGTATATATATATATATATATATATATATATATATATATATATATATATATATATATATATATATATATATGATTAAAATTTTGGGTTTCTAATGGTGTATTTTTCTATTTATATTTTGTGTAAATTTAAATGTTTCGATAAAAAATCCTGTTATCGTCGTTTGATAATATTTTTTCAACCTTTTCAACCACTTAATAGGGTGTTTGATTCATTCTATACGGACCAATACTATAGACGTTGTAACTAGCTCGGTAATATAACTTTTTCAATAAGCAAGTTTTATATTTTAAATATAGTATTATTGTGTATTTATTTACCGAAAGCTGAAGAACGTTCAATTAAAAATAATAAAAATACATCAAAAAGCAATCCATTACATATTGGATTTACATATAATTCTATTACGACTGTTACCCCCTAATAATCATTACGTTCATACATAAAAGAAATTTAAATTATCTTCAGTTGAGTAATTTTTAATACACTTATATAGTAATTTACTATTTCGCTTTTACTATAACACTAACTAACTAATAACTCGCGCGAGAAACAAGAAGTACTCGAACCTAAAAAGGGAAAATGCGCTTCGTCTATCAACGTCGTCCATGGCCGATAGAGACGCGACAATCCAATTCAAAAATGGAGAATACGCATGGTTTTGTTTAAGTATAAAGGATGCAAATTCTGTAATTTTCAATGCAAATTTATCAAAAACGAGGAATACCATTATAAATTTTGTACTCGGGCGGCAGAATCCCGTAAGATGGCATGAATGTAACAATTGACAATAGCGTGAGTACTCCTGGAATATCCTCTATACAGCCCGAATTTGATAAATAGCAACTTTCATCTCTTTGGATCGTATAAGCAACATATATCTTGAGAACATTTTGCAGATGATAATGCTGTGAGATCAGTTATCACCACTTGTCTCTGACATCAATCAAAATTCTAAAACCACATTCGCAGTGCCTAGTTCTCAATGGTTAAATAAACATGTAGGTACAGTACATATCTGTTACTATTTGTTTCCTATCTACATATGTTACATAAATATTGACTTTCCCTCCGGTGTATGCTCAGACTACTAGATTATTGTTAATTTACTGTCTTAACATTACTGTAATTTAAATTTTTTATTGCAGTGCCCCGTTCAAGACGATATACAAGCCATTGCATTTAGAGGAATGTACCAGACGCTTCAGACAAAAGGAGGAATAATAATAAAAGTTAGTAAACGTTTTGTGCAGTGTCTATAATGAGTCAAATTGAGACTTATTACAGGAAAAAGATTATCCAAATGGTTTTTTTATTGCGTTTATAGTGAAGGGAGATAATTATGGATGCAATGAGGCCAGTGCAACCATTCCGCAAGCGGCAAAAGGAATAAGCCCAGTATTTAATTATACTACAATTGTAACCTTTCAGATTAAACCGGCTATATCCAATTCGTCTTATTATATTGCAGCTTTTACAATATTAGCGGGTATTTTTATTACTTATGTACTATTTACTCTTTCAACTTGGGGGTTCTACCGTTACGCTGGTTTGTGGACGAAAACTAAACAGGAGGATGCTGAAGAGGTAAATTGCGATGTAACAGTATCAGGTAAGTTGACTTTTCTCTTTAACGAAAGTTGGAGTACGTTTGAAAAGTTTCAGAAGAAATGAATGGATCTGACTGCGTGGATACCAAATTATCCTCAAAAACGCTTACATTACATGACCTAGCAAGGAAAGATCCTAGACATTTTGAAAAAAAATCTTACACTTATTTTTGGCATGTATTTAGTATTGCTATTTTTTATGGTATTCCAGTAGTTCAATTAGTTATTACTTATCAAAGGGTACGTAAGGTTTAACTGTTTTAGTAATGTAGATGTTCTGTTTAATGAGTACCTAGTAACAATACAAAACCGGTTAGTTAAACAATTATTACAAAGTTTATTAACCGTTCAATAGATCTTATATCTAGATGAAGACATCTAGATATTTTTTGTGTATCTCATGTCGTGTCGTACTTCCACAGATGTATACAATATATCTGTGGTACTTCTATTAGTATGCATCTGTATCTAGATACATTTTTTGCAGTGTCTGATTAATCTAGACACTTAGATACTTGTTAATTCACAATTTCACGTTTCATTCCAGTCACAATTGAGATACAGCCAACAACGTGTTTATTCGAAAGACCCACAGGTGAGCATCCACCAACAGAGTCAATTCGAAAGGTAGAAGATTTTGAATTAGGCTGCCTAACAATTGACAAAAATTGAGTTATCAGCTGATTGGTGATCGCTATTACATCGATTTTATTTATTAGCGTTTTGTCTGTAGTACTGACCGTCGCCTTACGTTATTACACAATGTAACGCGACATAAAATTTCTTTCTTCATTGCGCGCCTGAAGCGACGGGCGTGCTAGTTACTTTGGAAATTTTAAATTATAATGTTGATCAATTCATCTCTTGCTTGTCAGTGATTTGTCTATGGTGTTCGTAACTTTAGCTTTGGTATTTATTTTTTACTTAGCTGTCATATTACTTTTTCATCATTTTTTTGGTGTATTTTCAATTTTTATGTGCCTTTTATTCTTTCCGTTTTGTTGTTAATTTATGTAATAAACGTAGATTACTCAAATTTTAGTTTATTTTAGTATTTGTTTACAATAACCTACAGTATACCTCAATCAGTAGAGTCAACTTGGCAAAAGTTTCTCGCAATTTTTTTTTGTACATTTTTGTTTTTTCACGTTGTTTAATGTTTTTGTTAATTTTTAAATTTTATTTCAACATAATGGAGACACCTAGCGGTGATCTTTTCTAGGACCGCGTTTTTTTTTCGAAAACCAACTTCGTAATAGAAGTAATTATGAAGCGGTAAAAATATGACTAACAGATTTATGCGGTCTTCCGGACCAGTTTACCAACGCGACAACTCCCTTCACGTGGTTTATGCGTATTGTTATGTATGTTTGTGCTAGACTCCTGAACGGAGAGGGGCAAACTACGCAATCTCTCTTAAGAACGCTCAACGTCGATAAATATAGGCTCTCAACCTCTTTGTCCTACTAAGAGGGGAAAAGACCAAGTTTTCCAGTGTTTGTAAGAGTGTGTGTGTTATACCTTACATACAGGTGATGTTTCATACATATGGTATCAGATCTAAAACAGTCCGGTGATGTTTGAAGCTTAGAAATGTCTTAAGAAACTTTCACTCCTTTTTTGGAGCTAGTCGGGAGCGGTTATATACTTGTGGAAAGAGCGTCAAACTCGAAAAGCTCTCACGACCAACTCTGCTTTTGTTAGCGTGTCTTTCGGCTTTATACAAACGTGCTGAAGACGTTTATGGCTTCTGGTTGTGACATAAGCATCATTCATAGGTCTTTTAATAGTGGGGGTAACAGTGCTACTTTGACGTTAAATGTAAAAAGACAATTTCAGAGGTGGCTAAAAATAGATTATTTCTTAATTCTGACACTATTAATTAAGAAAAATGGTTGTTTAATACATAATCAGTCGGGATACCTAATGTAAAGATTTTCAACTCTACATGAAGGTGTTCAAGATATGCCTATGTACGTTGTCATACCATAAGTGTGCAGAAAACAGGAACCAAGAAGATCGTTTCAGGGCTTAGAAGCCGTGTAGAAGAATGTGGATTGAGCCTGTTTGGTACAAGTTGAATGTTGATGATATTAATGTCCCTAGTAAAAGTGGTCTGATATGGTATCAAATAATGTAGTGCAGCAGCACAAAAGTCATTGTAATAGCGATAGTGTAAGGAAAAAATTGAGACTGTTCTTCTTCAAGTATGTTAGAAGTTAAAGATAATGATATCGAGAGTGTGGGAAGGAGGGAAGAAGTATATTGTAGATTCTTTCGAATTTGGGCCTTATATAGCAGAAAAAGTTGTCGGGAGGAAAGGTCTGCTGAGATTTGTTTAAAAAAGCCTATTTTAGGAGCAGCTGCTTTAGTAGCTGACAGAAGATCGTCAACCCATGATAGATTTGAAAATTTAGATATTTCTTGCATAGTAATAGACCTGTGACATTCATTACCTAAATTGATCTATTTGTGAACTATTTATTTAATTTAGTGCATATTTTACTTAATGGTAATTAAACGTAATATTATACATTTATTGCAATATGCTTTTTTATCTATTTTCGTGCATATTACAATTAATTGCTAAATAAATACACAAACTAGTTTGCCCATTCTCGCCACATTTCACAAAATAAATCTGGCATCATCACAAAGGTAGGAACAAAATGGTGTCTTAAGCCACCTAGTTACCGTTATATTGCAACCTGTATTTAATCGTAGACTGTGAGTAACGATGAAACATTACAAAATTAACCTTCACATTTCCTTGGATTCCCGTTTGCCGTGTTTTCAAAGTGTCTAAACTGTATCTAGAAAGAACAATTATATATCTGTATCCTTATCTAGTTACTGAACAAAATGTATCTGCCAAAACACTGCATATAGGTATCTTAAATAAATGTTATTTATGTGTGATTATTGTAGAAATCTATGTTTTGAGTATTGGAACATTAAAATGAACATCTATATTTGATCTGATGGATATCTGTAGTGAGCACACTATGGTACAAAAGCATGTGCGGTAAGTAACATTTAACTTCCTTATCTCCTTGGGAGTAATTTCGTCTCGCTTTAGACAATTTTATTTTTTATTCATTAGTTTATCAAGTTGTAGCACCATTATCGTATAACGTAGAAAAATGTTCTATTATAAAACACCTGACTGTCTTTCCACCCAAAAACATAAAATACTGATACTCCTTACTAAAACACATTCGAAAATAAGAATGACTATGAAAGTATGATTCTTCAATTGAACAAAAATGTGTATGTTTAGACAAATTGCTCATGCTACCTCTACAAAGTGTTACTGCAAAGTCATTATCTTGGTCCAAAAAGCGTTTCAGATGCAGAGATGAAATTCTAACCACTTAAATAAAGGACATTATGAAGTAGTGAACGGGGTTATAGATTTGGAAAAACACAAATATCAAAGCAATTTGAATGACACCTAATTAAATATCACTCGTTATGTAAACAGGATGAGTAAAAGTAACCAGATTTCGAACAAATTTTTATCTATTTTTAAAAATTGTTATCACTTCCTTATTTGACGAGAAAGGGAAACAGTACTAAAATGTCATTTATGTAATTTTTTGAGTAGATTACGACGGTATAGTCAAAACTGAAATATACGGCATAACCATATATATTTTTTAAATGGAACCATATATCACTTATCTGTCACTGAAAAGCTTGTTTCTTGTATTTTCAACAACTAGAAAGTTACAGAATAAGTACTTCTGTAACTGATATATTTTACGCGGTCCTTTACAATGTGCTGTGTTGCCATATCTAGATAAAAGATTAGTATGTATCTCCTTTAAAACTCTTTTGAAAATCCTTCCTAATAGTTTGATACCATCTAACTTTAAATAAAAAAGTGACTGAGTTGTTTTTTAAAAGAACGTTCAATTATTAATGAATACCGAAATATCATTTTTGCGTAGTTGTAAATTTTCTTGAAATGTAAAGCTATTGCAAATATATTTGGAAAATGATTATTAATGATCAAAGATCCTATCTTTAGGATTTGGCAAATGAAATAAGGGTTTTGACAGATATGAACACAAAACGGATGTAGCAACGTGTTTTCAGATACATTTCTATACATGGTGTCCGGAAATGGCGTGTACAACGTTTATCCTTGGTCAAAAATAAAGCGATCCGGATAAAGATACTTATATCCGAAGTTGCTTCGTTTTGCCGCTAGAGAGCGTCAAAGTTTAATAATTTCTAAACACTGCAACCGATTTTAACTAAATTTGGGAAACACAGTTGTAACATAAATTGGCATAATTTGACGTAAATGGGAACTTTTTTCGATACGTAGAAAATAAAAAAATCTACATGGCTTCCAAAAAAAAATTATTTTTTTACCCCCTGTGGATATGATTTTCATTTTTTTTGTACCAATAAGTCATTTTGTGTACAAACTTTTTGTACTCCTCTAAAATGTTGGTCAGATGTACAGTTTCGGCGCAAAAAAATAATTTACTTAACCCTACATTTAATCATTGTCTGCTTACTCGGAAGGAAAGCGGGAGAAAGTAAATACACAAATTACATGAAAATGTGTTAGTTTCAATAAAAATTTAAATTTTCAATCACAATTATGGATGTTTACCGCAATAAATTCATATGATAATTGTTCATAATGTTCTCTGTTTTTTTGAATGAATTAATTTAGCTTTTCAATACGGAAACTGTAAGTAACTACTTACAATTAGTAGTTATTACTACTTTTAAACTTAATTTCGTCATTCGTGTCTTTTCTTCGTATGGTCCAGTGCGCGTTTTTAAAAATGTCTTTACAAATTTTCAATTTAGATAAAGTTGGCTAGAAAAGAAATAAATGTTTTCTAAATTCCTACAAGTCTGAATCAGTAATTGTAACTTAACACTAATAATGTTTTTATTAAAAGTTGATATGGTTAATTTGACAAGAAAAAAAAAGAGTTTATTACTTTAACGTCATTTAAACTGAAGTCCGTTTAGCATTTAGTATTTTTCTTCTTACGGTTTATTACGGAGACATCATGAATTTTGTTTATTCATATGCACAAGTAGATGTGTTTTTAGTTTATGGGTTTTGTGAATGTAATGGTCGCGAGAGTGTTAAGAGTTTACAGGGAAAGATTTCCTAACGTATAGCGCCGCATCACCAAACCTTTGAAAACATTGTTAGATGTCTTCGTCAGAATGGTAAAGTCACAAACTTTTGATTGTGGACGTCAGTGTACAGTAGATATAGAGGAACAAATTTTAGACAGAGTTGAAGAAAACCCAAAAGTAAGAACTAGACACCTGGGGCTGGAATTAGCGGTTCCAAAATCAGTTGTTAATGAGGTTTTAAATGAACAATTTATACATCCGTACCATGTTCAAAAAATTCAAGACATTACTTATTGATCCAGAATCCCGCTTAACGTTTTGCAATTTTATTAAAAATCAGATATCAGAAACTCCAAATTTTCATAATAGAATTTATTTACCGACAACGTTACGTTTACAAGATCCGGTGTAACTAACTTATATAATGAACATGTTTACTCTGATTGAAATCCCCATGCAACAAAAGTTACTCATTACCAACATGAATTTAAATTTAATATGTGGGCAGGAATTATTAACGAATTTCTTATAGATCCAGTTAATAACTTAAATGGAAATAATTATTTAAATTTTTTGCAAGAAGCATTACCCGCTTTACTAGAGAATTTGACCTTATTACAACGACAGAATATATGGTTATGCATGATGGTGCTCCGTCACATTTTTCGTTAGAAGTGCGTCAGTATTTAAATACGGTTTATACAAATCGATGGATAGGAAGAGGTAATGATGCTCTTGTAAAATGGCCAGCAAGATCACCGGATCTACCACCCTGTGATTTTTTTATGGGGTGCCATGAAAAAAAAATTTACTCCTCTCGTATTGAAAGCGAGGAAGATTTATATCGCAGAATTTTAACCAACACCCTTCGGAATCCCGCTACACTACGAAGAGTACAATTTAATTTTCGACGTAGAATTAACGCATGTGTACAACAAAATGGTGGCCATTTTGAACATTTGTTCTAACAGTAGGTAATTAATCGTTCACTATTTCCATTAGTTGTCTAAATCATAGCCAACTTTTAATAAAAACATTATTAGTGTTAATTTAAAAAATATTTTTTTTGGCTAAACCGTTTGCCCTACTAATAATTTGTACTGTTTTAATCAAATTTTACTTTTAAAACATTAATTTACACGATTAAAAATCTGGACCGTCCCGAATTTTTTTTTTTGGCTACGGCCTTGATTTGTAAAACATTTATTTTCGAGCCAACGTTATCTAAATTGAAAATTTGTAAAGAACTTTCTAAAAACGTGCACTGACCATAAGGAAAAAGGAAAAGGCCACGTATTTCGAAAAAACGAAATTATTTTAAAAGCTTTGATTTTTTCTAGCGGCAAAACGAAGCAACTTCGGATAAAGGTATGTTTACCCGGGTTGCCTTATTTTTGATCAAGGAATCGTTGTACACGCCATTTTCGGACACCCTGTATACCTTATTTGATATTTTATTAACGTAGCAGGTCGAACAAGTAAAAAAATAATTCATAAAACAGTTTTAAACGAAATAATAAAGTTTATTACAAAAACCATAAATACCAGGTATATTAAAGTTTGTAATTTATTTTGATGTTAAATGAATCTCAAAGACTTCCTGAAGGCCGTGTGTTCTACCACGCGAAAATTATAACCTAAATGTGTCTAAAGATGTAAATAAAAATAAAACTTAAAATCTACGCTAACCTAGGATCCTAGCATTGTAGATTACTGTAGCTTGAATCCTAGGTTACCGTAGATTTTAATTTTCCTTTTTATTTCCATTTTTTAGACAGATTGAGGTTATAATCCGGCAAATTTCGCATGTTAGAAAACACGGCGTTTTCTGAAACCAAAAATTTCTCATAAGAGAAAGTTAAGCAAATAACACAACCGAAAGTAATAAGCAGGAACTATGTCACCTTTCAATTAAAGTTAACGTTAATAAATTTAGTTAATTCAAAAATACCATAGATCATTTTTATTTCTTTTCGTAATTACTGGTTGCTGAAAATCGACAACTTAAATTAACAATTATTTTATCAGATACGCTACCGTTGCATGTTAATCATTAATTGCCTTAGTATTTATTTTGGAAGTTCGCAGTTATTAAAAATAATATTATCGTGTTTATATTTTTGAAAAGCACGACAAACTGGTTTTTCAATACCAAAAAACAAAATTTATGCCATAACTTAAAAACAGTAATTATTTTTCATTTTTGGCTATTCCATCGTAATCTATACTAATAATTACATGAATAGTTTCTTTGCTTCACCATTTTGTTAAACACTTTTTTCAAAATTATTTCGTTATCTATTCCACGTGCCATGCGATTTACAGAAACAAATGAATACGTGAATGTATCTAAAATACGTTACTCATTAAATGTATTCTCTATATCAAACTTTTTCTTAATTCTTGGAATATATTTATGTAATGTTTGGATCCATCACACATAATTTTTCGAGTATATTTGCTTTAAACCGAGAAAAATAATCAGCAAAAAGCATTCTCCTGCAAATCACTCGGTCACTTTTTTTGAGTAGCTAATTACAAGGACGGAATACAAACCGAGATTTTCTATAAGAACCCTTTGGTTAGAAGAGGCAACACAGCATAATGCCAGGACGCCTTAAAATATATCGATTGCCCCAGTATTTATTCTGTAACTTCTTAGTTATTGAAAATAATATTATTATCCTGTTTAAATTTTTAAAAAGCACAATAAAGAAATAAGCGAGTTACAACAATTTTTGTAAATAGGAAAAAATTGACAATTGGGGGATAGCGAACAAATGAAAACAGATAGAGAACAATTGATAAGTCACAGAAGGTATCCTTTCAAATCCGACTGATGACATCTATATCAGTTTTCATACACCTTTATTCCCTCACATACTTTACCTGCAATTTTTTTCGAAATCTGTCTACCCTTTACATTATGTTTCTTTTGATAATTATCAAATTATTATAATCAATATCAATCAAAATCAATATTATAATCAATCTTGACGAGTTCTATAGTTTCCCCCGTCTTGAGCTGCTTTTTCTGTAGGAACGGCAAAACTGTGTCCTTTATAATTTGATTTGTACAATCGGAATGTGGATGTACTTCGGCATTTTTACCTTCCAACCTAAATATACAGGTTGTCCCATTTTCGTATATTTTACGGGGTATCTCGCTTATTTTTTAGGTTAGAACCTTGCGGTTTTCGCGACACCGTGCTATTTTTTAATGAAACCAAAGATGCTACAGGGTGATTTTGGAAAAATTGCATTTTCAGTCATCCCCTGTAACTCTGTTATTGTCAAATATATTAAAAAAGTAAAAACTGATATTTGTAGATATTTATACGTAGAATCCAGTGGCATACTCAGATTTTCTTTACAGGTCACAGTTTTTCAGATATTGACATAACCTTTTTTTATGGGACACCCTATATATTTTTTTTAAATCTTTTTCCCCTTGCCAAGAGCTTTTCAAAAATATAGCATAGTCTACATTTATTTTTATAAATAACGTGACAAAATGATTTTTTTTCTATAATTTACATTGATAATAGTGGATAGCCGTGGGTAACCATGGTAACGCAAAAAACAAAATAATTAACGTTCTGTCATTACTTATTTGATTTTGAAGTTTCTGCTTCTCTCAAATTATTCCTGGTTACATTTTCCCAAATTTAGTGCTGATATTATTATTATTCGTTGTTTTTGTTTCTTGTTATCGTTCTTTTTCTTGGTATTGTTGTTGTTGTTGTTGTTGTTGTTTAATTACTTTTTAATATGGCTCGAAACCAAAAATTTGAAAACTTTGAGAAATATGATAAAAATACCTGCTTCATATTATCTAATGAAAATGCAGACCAGGCCTTAGAGCTCTATCTGAACAGGTCAGTTAGTCTTTACCTTAGAATTTGTATTTATTTTAGATACCTATTTTGTCATATAGATGGGAAAGAAGACAACCCGACAGAAGAATATTTCAAAAATTAAAATTTAATCTTTGCCAACATGGATGTTTTGACAAACCTCGACTCCGAGTTTACAACAAAGAGAACGAGGAATCAGAGATCAACGTTTTAGCAGTTGTTCAAGTCACTCCTGAAACCTCGTGCAGGAAAATGGATGAAGAGACCGGTGTGTCTAAAACAACAGTGCCAAGGATTTAAAACAAAACATAAATTCAAACCCTACAAGTATAAACTTGTTCATCATCTGCACCCTGATGATGCTGAACGTACATTGGAGTTCTGCAATTGGTTTATAAATATGAAAACTCAGGACAATAATTTTGAAAAAAAAAATAATTTGGCCAGACGAGGCGCATTTCACAAGTTCGGGAATTCTTAATAGACACAACTCGCGGTTTTGGAGTCAAGAAAACACCCACGTGATTTTTCCTAGAGAGCGTCAAGGCAGGTTCGGATTTAATGTCTCCTGCTTTATTTTTAACCGAAAAATAGTTTACAAGATTTATGAAGAAAACCTAAACTTTAATGGGTACTTACCAATTCTACAAGAAAAAACTATGAACATTTTAGAAGATATTCCACTGGCTCAACTGAACGATATATTCATCCATCAGGACGGGGCTCCAGCGCACAACGCTAGAATAATACAAAACTGGCTAAATGAACGTTTTCCCAGGAGATGGATTGGAACAAATGGACCTGTTCGATGGGCACCACGATGACCGGATCTCTCAGTTTTGGATTTTTTTTGTGGGGGTATTTAAAGAATAAAATTTATTCAAGGCAATATGCCAACATGCAACAATTCAAAATTGCAACGGAAAATGCTTTTACAGAATTACGAAGACAATCATTTATTTTGGAAAATGATATTAAAAGAATTTATAAACTTTGTGAAACTTATAGGAGACATAATGGTCTGCAATTTGAACAATATTTGTGATTAATTAATTATTTTGTTTTTTGTCACGTTGTTTATAAAAATAAATATAGACTATGCTATATTTTTGAAAAGCGCTTGGCAAGGGGAAAAAGATTTCAAAAAAATATATAGGGTGTCCCATTAAAAAAAGTAGGTTATGTCAATATCTCAAAAACTGTGACCTCCAAAGAAAATCAGAGTATCGCCACTGGATTCTACGTAAAAAAATCTACAAATATCAGTTTTTACTTTTATAATATGTCTGACAATAACAGAGTTACAGGGGATGACTGAAAATGCAATTTTTCCAAAATCACCCTGTAGCACAAAAATTAAGATGGCTATGGCAAATTTGATTATTGCATCTTTGGTTTCATTAAAAAGTAGCACGGTGTCGCGAAAACCGTAAGGTTCTAACCTAAAAAATAAGCGAGATACCCCGTAAAACATACGAAAATGGGACAACCTATACATACGTGGGGATAAGTTATGCAATCGACATTTATTTACTATCGCTAAATTGACTTATTAGCTCATTTTACAACGTTTGTGTGTGTATGTATGTGTGCGTGTGCGTGTATGCGTGTGTGCGTGTGCGTGTGTGCGTGTGTGCATTTGTACGTGTGTGCGCGTGTGCGTGTGCGCGTATGTGTGTTTGTGTGTGTGTGTGTGTGTGCGTGTGCGTGCTTGTGCGTGCGTGTGCGCGTGTGAGTGAACGCGCGCGTGCGTAAATGCGTGGAGCACGTGCTTGCGTGCGTGCGTGCATATGTGTGTGTGTGTGTGTGTGTGTGTGTGTGTGTGTGTGTGTGTGTGTGTGTGTGTGCTGATTAGATTTTGGGAGAAAACCAGCGACGGAGAGAAGGGATTTATTAGGGGAAGTTTTTCGTTTTTATCAAATATTTATTAAACAGCTGCATATTTCAAAGATATAAAAATACCTTAAACATATCGATTAATTATGTTCTATGCAATTTTTTGATAGGACGCGTAATTTAGCGCCAAAAAAATTCCGTACGTAGAATTTAAGTGTTTTTTCAATATCTGAATAACGAATCATTTTGTAATGTAAAGCGAAATAAATGTAAAAATGTAAAATGTGATTGAAAATGCTTAAAATGTGCTATCGTTTAGAATTTTTTTTTAAGTTAACATATATTAGCCTATTAATCTCTATCTGACGTGAAGTTTTAAACGTTACTCTGACATAGATTATTGTTTTTGTTTTGCAGTGTTGCCAGTTTTCGTTATGAACGTATAAAAAGAGGTTGCATATTTATCCTCAAAGAGATAATTCAAATTATTTCATTTCTTTTCATTTCCACTTTGTAGGTTGCAAGGTCGTGTGTTAGATATTTTCTTTTGAAACGTTCTTTTATGTACTATTTATCCATCGCTTGTGCTGCACATTTGATGTTCTAAGCATACACTGAGACTGCGGGACTCAATGCAAAAAAAGGGAAATTCGCTTGGTTGGCGACCTGTGATACAGAGGTGTCTGAGAATCTTAGGAGAAAGGCGACTTATATGTGCATTACCGTTACTACCATGGTACGTCTCATTAGAAATACCCCAAGATATAGCCTACAAGCACAACCTTCATTTTTTTTCCTTGGCATTTCGATGTTTACTCCTTGAGTACATTTCTTTATTTAGTGTATTGTTAGATATACACTAGTGAAAGGATTCGTGGAAATACAAAAGAAGAATAATGAACATATATGGGTATACGAGGGATATATTTTTTTACTTAGCCCTTAGCGCATTCTTTTTGATATTTTACATTGCTTGATTAAATATAGTTGCATATTTTGTATTTATGTCTTGTAATATTTGGTACAAAATGGATGTGATAACAAAAAGGAATTGTAAAGCGGTAGCTTAATAAAGTAAGACACCCATGCATTTTAATAAAAACATTTGGCAAAAATTAGCAGTCCGAGGTCATCCCTATTACGTATGAACGGATAAAAATATTCAGAACGCTTGGTATTTACTATATCTTACATTACATAATATTATAAGTAAGATAGAGATAAAAATCGTCAAAAACAATAGTTGTCATTAGTAAATAATTTTTGAGGATAAAACACCTGAAGTAACGTGTTGTATGACGATAAGTGCATCAACATTCGCCAAGTATATTAAGCACTGATAGTGTTATTTTTACTATGAGCGTTGGCGATAGTTTCCAGCCCCGTACTATAATTGGTTTGCAATCCTTAGAAATTGACGATATATTTTCATTACATGATTAATCCATTGCAAATGTATTGTAATGAAACAGATATTCTCTAGGATGCAATTATTTCTTAAATGTAATAGAATTTGTTATTTTGGATGTGGTTGTCATTCTGATAATTCTGGAATTGATCCGGCCAGTAAGAGGGCTGTACCCGAAAATCCCACTGCGAAATTTGTGGTTGTATTGATTGTTCAAAAAGATAACAAGTGTATGACATGATGACAGTCCTACTAATCGATTTTCGCTCCAGCTTTAACAATGTTTCATTATATTTGACACCATTTGAAACTTATTATTACTATTAATACGAATGTAAACGTTAATAATGAAGTTATTTGCTTCTAACGTCTTACATAGAATATGGTAAAGCCTAAACTAAACCTAAATTGACGAACTTGGGGGTGGACCAGAAATGGATAAGAAAAATGCATAATCCTCACTAAACGATAGGTACGGATATGTGACAGTCTCCCACTTTTCTGGTTGTCCAAGGAGAAGATTTTTTCTTTTGTACCCCTGTTTTCCCAAATGTGATAGTGGCGAAAAGATATTTTTGCACCCCTGTTTTCTCAAATGAGATAGTAGCACGAAATAAGTGAATAACACAATTTATTGGAGGGATATTTTATTAAAAGGGTCTAGGGAGAGATTAAAATTTCCACTCTGCTCACCTAATAGTATTCAAATATTTAACTAAGTATGAAGTGAAGAAATTTATAAAATATAAATATGAGAAATTTATCAGGCACAATATCTGTGTACAGTTACTAACTTTGTTTTCTAAAAATAATAGACTTCTGTGCGGTGTCTAGAAAGTTATGTATCCGAGAAAACAGTAGCATACTTTTGTCACTTACTGATCGCTTCTCTCTTCATGGTTAAGTATACTTTGGTAATAGTCCCAACAGTGCCAACCGTAAACTAACGTCCCATTATGTGTATAGTCATCCTTTCGTCTTAAAGATACATGTAAAAACAGTAAGCAAAATAATATTGCCCAAATTTGTACATTGAAATAATCATGTTATTGCACCGTCATCCAAAATTGTTTAAATAAGTTAATTAGGGTTTTTGCATTTCTTCAACCTGTCATATACCGCACAGTTGATATGGATTTACATCCCTAATGCTGATTTGTACTTCCTTTATCCTTTTGAGCCTCCCTGCTTGAACCTATGTATTTTTAGTTGGAGTCAAATATGCCGGGAAAAGTATAAAACTCGGGTTCGAAAAAGGACCTGATGTTACGGTAATGTTACCATAGTACAGAGGAATCACTGATAAAATCGGATATGTTTTTGATTCCGATATGTCGAAATAGCATCCAAAACTAATAACTGAAATAAAAACAAGATGTTACTGTAAAGTGTATAAGAATCACTCACAAAATTAGAGAAAATGATAGTTAACACGAGGTTAAACCAGATGTTAAACGTTTGAAACTCCCTTGAATAGTTTTAGATCAATGATAAGGCAAGGCTGGTGGTTAAAAATACTTCATATTTATCAAACCTCTTGCTAAATTGAAGACAATATATATAGGAGAAGCTACAAAGTCTAAAGAGCACAAGATGAATGCAGATTAAAGGTAATTTCCAAAAATCTACATATAATCTGCAATAGCAGAACATGCTTTTACTAATGATCACATTAAATTTAGCACGAGAATTTGATACGGCCCTTGAACGGTAAAGGAAAATAACTCATATTGAAAAGCCTCGTACCAATATTAACAATCTTAGAGTTAACAACGCCTTGGTCCCTTTACACAATAATGAACGTTTCCGCCTCTAACAACACAAAGACAAAAAATAAAATCCAATACACTTAGGTGAAAGTCGTTTCGAAGGACTAGCACAACGAGCTCTAAATAATTTGAAACCTGAACTATGATTCATACAGGGAGAAATGTTAAAAATATTTTCAAACTCTTGTTTCACTTTTATTTTACTCTAAAAAAGCAAGTTGCAATAATTTAACGTTAACAAGTCGGCATGACAAGCTTAACGATAACGCTAAGAGTAGAAGACAGTACAGTAAACTAATTAACTGTTTGTTAAACAGTGCGGCTCATTTTCTTCCATGGACATTTTTTAGTAAATCCAATAAGAAAAAGACTACGAGCGAAAAACCATTGGGTCATCAAAAATTACGCGAGTGATTTAATTGTCCTAAACGACATATATTATGCTAAAGACTGCTTAAAGCTTCTAAATAAGTCAGCAAACTAACTTTCGGATTATGTTTTTTTTTTTATGATTGTGGACCTAAATAAGGCCTATCGTGCTAAAGCACTCAGGAACACTTAGGAGGATGGATAGAGGGATAATGAATTGCCAATAGATGCCTATGAACAGCTACCTTAAATTTTCTCATGTCATAAATGAGAGGAAAACAGGAACTAGGGAGATCATTCCAGAGTTTAGAAGCCGTGCAGAAAAATGTGGATTGCGCTCGTTTGGTACGACAAGTGCAGATTTGTACTGCATACTGATGATGTGAATGAGCGAACCGAGTATTTCTCGCAAATATAGCCGGAGATGGTATCAAAGAATGTAATTCAGCAGCACAATAGCCGTTGTAATAACGATAATACAAAGAAAGAACTGAAACCATCCTTCTATGCTCAATGTTGCCAAAAAATTACTTTACTGATCTATACAGCATTAAAGCTGAACGAAACGGTATCTTCGTTTGATTTCAGGGTAGTACACGAATCAAATAGTAATAACAACACGGTATCAAAATTAACCTAACATCAACAATCATAAATCGATGTGTGTTACAACTTGTATAATAGTTCAAAAATATTGTATTTTTCAGATGGTTAATACGTCAGGAAATTTGGACTTTTGCTATTACAATTTTCTGTGCGCCCATCCTCTTTTCAACATAAGCGATTTTAACCACATTTACTCCAATATTGGATATGGTTTTATGGGAATACTCTTTTTATTAATCACCTTCTATCGGCATCGCTTTTTGGTCCATAGGAAGGTAAGATATATACTTTTTTATGTGTTTAAGTAATTATAGATAGGTACCTACTATTGGAACTATACAAAACTGACGTAAGTTAATTCAGCTTGCGTTTATGCGCTTATTGAAAATTTGGTTTCTCTGAATCGAAACTATGTAATAAATTAGGACACACACACACGCACACACACGCACGCACGCACACCCACGCACACACACTTGCACGCGCACACACACACACACACACAACGCGCACACACGCACACGCACGCGCGCACACACGCACGTACAACACACACACACACGCACGCACGCGCGCACACGCGCACACACGCACACGGGCACGCGCACGCACGCATGTGCATCCACGCACACACTCACTCACATGCTCACACACTCACGCACTAACACTCACAGAGAGAATATATATATATATATATATATATATATATATATATATATATATATATATATATATATATATATATATATATATATATATATATATATATATATATATATATATATATATATAGTAACATGTCTGTACTAAATTTTTACTTGCCAGTTAAATAAATTAAAACTTATTAGAAATTGACAATTTCTTTAGTTTAAATAAACTTCTTATCTATATCTCCAATATTTCGTGTTTATTTTAAAAATAGAAATTACATTTAACAAACAGGTAAACACGACATTTGTTGATAGCTGTTTATCACTTCCGTCAACAAATGTCTCGTGTTTAATACTTGTTTATTAAATGTAATTTCTATTTTTAATGTAACTATATCTTTCTCCAAGAACAATTGAATCAATGCGAAATATTAGAGATATAGATAAGTTTATTTAAACTAAAGAAATTGCAAATATCCTTAGTGTAATCCTTACGCTTCGGTCGCTGAAGATTAGACATTCGCTAGGCATGCTTAGAAAATTCACATAGCCATTAGATAATGACAACTATGGTGCTGTTACTTATGCTTGAGGCTATGGAAATGAAAAAGACGCGTCATCATTCTGTCTCCCATAAAACGGAGAAAGTGCTAGGTTATGGCAGAATTGTTTGTTACGCTGATCAAGTTAGGGTGACGCTGACCGTCAGCGTGCCAGCCACTACGTCCGCTGGACATAATTATTGTATCTATAAGTCATATATATATATATATATCAATATGTAATACTGGTTGATTGAAAAGTATTGAAAACAAGAATATAAGAATGAGAATTTTTAAATGAAATTAATTTTCTTATTTAATATGATCTCCCTCAACTTCAATACACTTATTCCAATGATCCTCCAATAATTTTATACCATCACTGTAACGATTTTCCGGAAGCTCTGCAAAATATCGTTCCACAGCTGCAATAGCTTCTTCATTCGACGAAAAACGCTTTCCACGAAGGAATTGTTTCAAGTTTCTGAAGAGATAGTAGTCGGTGGGAGCCAAATGTGGTGAGTCCGGTGGATGCTCAAGTAATTCATACTTCAATTCATTCAATTTAGCCGTCATCAAAACACGTGCATTATCTTGACGAAAAATGATTTTGGTCTTCTGTAAACCAGGTTTTTTCTCACGAATTTTTCCATTCAGCTGATCCAAAAGGTTGCAATAATATTAAGAGTTAGTTATTTTACCTTTCTCAAGACAATCCAACAACAAAATCCCTTTTGCATCCCAAAAAACTGATGCTATACCCTTTTTTCTGTATTATAAGTGTTTTGTAACTGTGCTTTCATATTATTTGAGTCGATCGTCCTATTTCCACAGTTTTGGTTTTTATAGCGCGACGTTTGGGAAGCGGACTCTGCTTAGTCCTTGAGAAGAACTGTATTAGCACTTGAGTCGAATTCATATATTATGATTTTTTCCCAAGCACTTTACTCTCAGATTCGAACTTGGTACCTTTCACTTGTAAGTCTGAGACCTTTACCGCTGAGCCACTGAGTAATCTAATATATATTACTTATATATAACGGGGAGGTACCTACACTACAAATCCAATCACCCCAAAAGCGTGAAATATGCTACCCCGATCTCACACCTAACTTAAACAGGGAAAGTGTAACCGAAAAAGAAGAACCTAAGTACACAGCGATAGTACCGTACATACAAGGTACCTCAGACAAAATACGAAAGATATGCAGCAAACACAAGATACGCACTGCCTTCAAACCGACAAGAACGCTCAGAGAAATATTAAAACCAAACCATACAGTGAAGACTAGAATTTCAAGAATTGTGTATACAACCTACCATGAGAATGCGACAGAGCTTACATAGGAGAGAGTAGTAGGCCACTAAAAGTGAGAACACAGGAACATAAAAACAACATCCTCAAAGGCGAAACAGCAAGGTTAAGAATCGCCGAACATGTCTGGAACGAATACCACCACATCCAATAGGATAACGTACAGATAGTGGCAAAGAACAAGAATGCAACTCGCCGGAAACTCAAAGAAGCCACATACATCGCACCACCAAAAAATTCCATAAACCAAGCTAGTGTAGAACAATATATATATATATATATATATATATATATATATATATATATATATATATATATATTGGATTACTCGGTATCTCACCGGTGAACGTGTCAGACTTACAAGTGAAAGGTACCAAATTCGAATCTGAGAGTAAAGTGCCTGGGAATAAATCATAATGTATGAATCCGACTCAAGTGCGAAAACAGTCCTTCTCAAGGACCAAGCCTGATGATGGAAGCAGAGTCCGCTTCCGAAACGTCGTGCTATAAAAGCAAGAACTGTGGAAATAAGCTGGCCAACTCAACTAATAACCGTTTTGCCGACCGTTCTGACTTCACCTGTTTTGGAGCTGAACAAACAGCTTTAGTCCACTGTAAACGTTCTTGTTTCATTAAATACATAAATAAAAAGTTTAACTCGAGTAGGATTTGAACCTTCGACCTGTACTTTGCTAGAGTACCACGCTAACCAATTGCGACATCAAGGTTCGAGCCCCAATCGATGTAAATTTTGACTTTATGTATGTAGAACTGATGTAAATTCTAAATATAGTGAGATTAAAATTTAGAATTTACATCAGTTCTACATCAAATTTGATTGTAATCTCATTATATTTAGAATCTACATCAGTTCTACATACATAAACCCAAAATTTACATCGATTGAGGCTTGAACCTTGATGGCGCAGTTGGTTAGCGCGGTACTCTAGCAAAGTACAGGTCGTAGGTTCAAACCCTACTCGAGCTAAACTTTTTATTTATGTATTTAATAAAATTAATAATAATTTTTAATTACATATTTACCTTTGAACTTATTCGTTCATAACAAAAACTTATAATAGTTCTTGTTTCAGTTTAGGATTATGGTGGTAGATCCAAGTCTCATCCATAGTTATAAAACGGCGCACAAAATCTGTTTTATTCTGCTTAAAACGCTGATACATTTGCTTTCGATTCAGTTTTTGTTGAATTGTTAACAAATGCGGCACTAACTTTCAGAATAGCTTTTTCATATGTAATCCTTCATGTAAAGTATGCAGTACTCGTTAATCTTAGATACATATGGTATCAGAATTTTCACACTTAGTCAAACTTGGATATTCACAAACAATATCATTCACCCGATTAATGGTTTCTGGTGTTGTTGCACTTGTTGGATCTCCACTACGTGGTTCATTTTCAACGCTTGTACAACCACATTTAAAGTCTAAAGCACATTCATGTTCCGTTGGAAATGAAAGAGCAGATTTCTTTAACACTTTCACCATTTTTTTAGGAATTTCTGTTGCTGGTAAACCTTCCAAAAGAAAGAATTTTATCACTTCACGATATTCGGTTCTTTCCATTGTAAAAAATACACTGACACGTCAACTTTAAATGACTTTTACACAAAGAATGAATTGACAGATCGAAATAAAATTTTGTGTGTTCAAATGAAACATGAAATATTAAAATGGCGTATAAGTTTTGATCCATCTACTGGTAAATAAGTGTTGCTTTCAATACTCAACCAACCACTATAATACGCGTAAGACAATGTGGAAAGGAGTACTTTTGACTAACCTTTTCATTTTTTTCAAAATTCCATAAGGTTGATCAGATCTTTATGTTCTTCTTGGTTGTGGTAACTACAACTCCATAGTATTCTCATAACACTTGAGCTTAGAACAATAAAGTTATGGCTTTAAGAAAATTAAGTCTTTCATAAATTTTTAGGGTCACGGTATTCCAAAACATTATGGTTTATTTTATGCCATGGGATTAGCATTAATTATGGAAGGGATATTATCGGCCAGTTATCATGTTTGCCCAAATCAAACAAATTTTCAGTTTGGTATTTAATTTAGTTTATAGTGTTGTAAGATAGTTAATATATTTCATTTTAGACACCAGCTTTATGTACGTAATGGCAGCTTTATGTATAGTTCAGCTATACCAAAAAAGACATCCTGATATTAATGCAAATGCTTACGCTACTTTTGTTGCACTAGGAATTGCAATTTTTGCCGGTAAGTAAATAAGTATGTATGTTTTCACAATAAACATCTTTAAATCTTTGCAGCTATGTTGGGTGTATTAAATGGGCATATCGCACTTTGGATCACATTTATTATTGTGTACATTTCATTCTGTTTATACGTCTCCTTTAACATATATTTTATAAGTTATGTTAAGAAAGGTTTGACAAGTGTATATTATGAATGGAATGAAGATCGAGATGTGAGAAAAGCGTTCGAACCTCGAAGGAAGGGTGTGTATTGTAAATGTAAATCAGCAAAAAAAGATGTGAGTCAGCCGACTATAAATACTTTCCCATCTTGAATAATTCAGTCAACTGAATCAAAAACAAGTAAATGAAAGTAAAATTTCTTTTTCAGAGATTTGTTAAATTTAAAATTATACCTTTTTTACGTTTGTAGTTTTGTTGAATACAAATGTATCGATTCGAATCTATATTCTACGCCCTACGGATTATTACCATTTGCCCTAGTGCAGTGAGTCATGGAGACAACTCCTTTAACAATTGAAAAGACCATCAAGTGTGTTTTAATTTACACATATTATGAGATGTAGTCTACAAAAATTAGAATACTAATAGAATTTGTTAAACCAATTTAATTTGCATTCCAAATTAATAAATTGTACATTTGCGTAATGACTGACGCGTTTTACGCACTATCTTAGTTTACCACGAAATTAAATGTAATTTGTTTGATGTTATTTTTATCACACCGTAATCTCTACACCGTTCGTCATTTAATTTCACAAAAACCACTTTTTCGAACTACGGTGATATTTTCGGTCTCTGTTCAATATCTCTTTAGGGATACTATCAAAAAAACACTTAACGGCGATGTCAATCTCTTCTTCTGACGGGAACCTTTTCCCTCGCAAATGTTTTTTGAGCTCAAAAAATAGCCAGAAGTCACACATCGCCAAATCCGGTGAGTAAGGAGGATGTTCTATAATTTTGATTTTGTTTTCCGCTAAACACTGCACAGTTGTTCCTGCTGTATGGGACGACGCGTTATCATGATGTAACATGATTCCCTTTCTTGGCACTTTACTAAACACAGTAGGCAAACAATTTTCAACATACCATTTAGCGGTAACTGTCTTCTGATCTAATTTAATTGCGGCCACCAAACCCGTACTTCTAAAATATACTGCGTACATCACTTTTTTCATTGCTCGTTGTTTTTTCACCATCGTAGGGGTTTCCTCATCTTCATGTATCCAGATTCGGCTTTCTTGGCAAGTGGGAACATCAAAAAACGGTATGTACGTTTCATCGCCAGTTACAATTTTAGAAATAATTTGATGGCCTCCAGCATTCAACATACCTATCTAAAGTTTGTTGGAAAATTGTAACATGTTCTGCTTTTTGTAAATCTGTCAGATGATGGGGTAAAACCGAGTTACAACCTTTTTCAAATGAAAATGTTCGTGCAATATTGATCTCACTTGTGAGGATCCAATTTTCAGATTGGACTCTATCATTGCATAGGTAATGCGGTTGTCCTCTTCCACCATCTTCTTCACCGCAGCAATGTTTTCGGGGTTAGCAGCAGTTAAAGGAGGGCCAGTTGCTTTTCTGTGTACCACCGACTTGCAACCTCGTTCAAATTCTTTATACCATCTATAAACAGTAGCCAACGATGGTGCGAGAACCCCAAATGCCAATTTTAAACTTTCCTCGCACTTATACGCGCTCAAGCCTTTCTTGAAATCATAGTAAATCATTATCCGAAAGTTCTCTCGTGATAATTCCATTTTTTCGATAACAGAAGCTTATTCTATGGACTATTTCTCAGACACTGTTCAACCGAATTGCACAAGCTAAACTGCAATTGACCGATAAAATAATGTACTATTTAATAAACAACAATTTGTTTTGCACAGGTAACTAGATTTTTCAATTCTTAATAATTGCAGCTTATCCCTCGTACAATAACTTACCCTGTAGGTGGGAAAGTTAAAAAATAGTATTGCATTTTTAATATTCCAGTTTTGCCAGCGCAGGCTGAATATAGCCTAATCCATTATCCATTACCTTTCATTTGTTTTACACTCTGTATTCAAATTTGTAACATCTATATCACTAACTTAGTCTATGTTGTGTTTTAGCGCACTTCATTATACTGGTAATTGCGAACGTCTTAAATGTAATTCTAGCATGCATGGGAATTTTATGCTACTTCATTGGTACAGACTTTGCAACATTTTTATTAGGTCTACTAATGGGTAATACTGTTATGTACGCTATCGTGTACATAATTATGAAGGTAAATTAATAATTTATACAATCTTCGTTTAAAATCATTGTATTACAGTTTGTTAATCATGAAAAATTATGTATACAACCTGCACTATATGGTATATTGGGTTTGATACTATGGGGATTTGCTGCCTACTTTTTTATTAGTAACACATCTTTGTGGAGTGTAAGTATTGTTTATGAAACTATTTAACATTGCTTTGGTACCTTCACATCGTGCTTTGTAGCTTTAACTACCTTTTGTTTGTTTTCTAGGTGTCCGCAGCAGAATCGAAGGAATACAACAAGCACTGCATACTGCTGGATTTCTATGATAATCATGATGTATGGCATTTGTTGAGCTCCGTAGCGTTATTATTTAGTTTTATGCTTCTTTTAACTTTAGACGACGACTTAATTAACACACCTCATACAAAAATAATGGTATTTTAGAGTATTGTATTTTTTAATGAAATAAAGAAACAATAAATTATAAGAAAATTGATTTGCATGTTCTTGATTGAAGCACACTAAAAAGATACCTACATACACTAAAATCCAACCGGTAAGTTTTCTGGTCAGAGTATAATCGAGGCGCTCGGTATTGTTGTGCGCCTCGGTATAATGCATCTTGTATTTTCAAATTTACACTTAGATTGCACGCTTGTGTGTGTTAGAAAATATACATGTATTTTATTAAACATATTTGTTACAACTAAATTTTAGCTGATGAGGGCCTTTTTAATTCATTTTTTATTAAAGGTTACCAAATAACTCCACTTTGAGGATCAAAAAATGGATTAATTTAATTATTTATACCTTATTGTACTTAAATTATTCGGTGAAATAGTTATTAGTACTACCCGCCACTAAAATATGTTAATTGGATTACCTTTTATTCACAAAGTTGATGTTTGCGAAACGAGGGATCTTGCAATTACTACTGTACCACCGACAGACTAGTATAAAAATTTGTGATTATACTGTATATATAACTGCTACATATCCCTCAAGAGTTTATAACGCTATCCCAAAGACACTGAATATAATCGTGCTCAAATTAGTCATGAAACTAAAAAAATTAAAACCGAAAGATTTTGGTATTTTACGAAAACGATTAGAACAGGAGCAGTACAGATCTACCTTGGCGGTGATCTTGGATTTTGCGGCGCCATCTTAAATTTTCACCCACGTGCTCGGCCTACTTTTTATCCCCTACTTTTGACATCTTTCTTCTCGGTCTATTTTCGTCCCCTATTTTGTCATCTCCTTTTTGGACCAGTTTATCATACCCTATTCTGTCATCTTGTTTCTTACCAGTGTTCAGCTCTATTTTCTGTCTTCTATTCGACCCCTTTTTTCAACCCTCTTCTTCCCCACCAGAAGTTGCGACAAACATATTAGAAATAGCTCTTTGAAATGTTTGGAAAACGTTTCTTTTACTTATTTCTTTTCTTGTAAATGATTTTGTTGCACCACATGAAGCACAAGAAGTGAAATTATTACGTTAGACCTGAACATATATTTTTTGTGAAACACGAAATATTTTTAAGAAAATAGTGATTATTCCGTTTGTTTAAGAATTGGTTTTCATTTGTTAAGTATATGTAGTATTTTGATAGTTACTTTACATATTTCTTAAGACATTGGTAAGTACCTCAGAACAGGTTGAGAAAGAAGTTAGAAAAACTACACCCGATGGGTTGGGTTTTTCTATTTTTTTAAACCTATTTTGAAGGTACTGTACGATCGAATGCTTTATAATGTTTTTGCGGAGTAAGGCCGATTCATACCTAACAGCATTCATAACCAGGTCTATTCGTATCCAGGGAAATTCATACCCAGGACGATTCATATCCAGAACGATTGATACCCAGCGCTATTCAACCCAGGACTATTCACACCGGAGATGATTCATAGGTACCCATCACAACTTATCCCGTATAAGACTCGTACCCAGGACTATTATCTAGTGGGACTATACAAGTCTCTTCCTGCTATAAGAACGCCACGTACTAAACCCTCCCTTACATTTTCAAATTTATAAGACGAAGTAAAACGATTTAACCCTATTGCAAATTTGTACAAGCTGAACGTTTTATAAACTTTCCGAGGATTTGAGTTAAATTAGAAATTCTTAGAAAGTATCCTTTCCTGCAGCTTGATGTAAGTGTACATTTTAAATATTAATTTTAATATTCTTTACTTATAGTGGTTACTGCATTTGGCATATTTAAAATTGTGCGCTTCAGGCGACCGCTTACTTCGCGTGTCTTTGACACCGCTGCTGGTTGTGCTGTTCTTTTCTAACATTGCATGCAATGGTGTCAGAGTCACATGTAGACGCGTTAGTTGCGCTACTCAGTACATATTCTTGCCGTTGTGTATCTGTATGGTTGTTTCTCTACTAAAGGTGTTTATTTGTCTCCGCTGCGGATTGGGTACGGTGTTCATACTTTTTCATAATGCTCGAGATATTTTATTGCTAGTTTTAAAAGTAATTCCTATTAATGATGTTTAACATTTTACCAAAGTTTTGGATCGACTCCAAAACTTCTTAAAACTCAACGTCGTCAACGTAATGTTCCCGGAATTACAATGTCGTATGCTCATACAAAAACTATTAAAACAACATTTTGCAGTGAAATTTTAATTATTTATTAATTCGCAGTATTATACCTATATCCTGTAGTACCTACGTTATAATTTTCAAGAGCACAAAATAATGTAAGAAATGATAAATTATTTATTGTAGATCTTTATACATGCACTTCATTTACTCGTAACTTACGTGAGTATTCGCAATGGAATTCAATCCCTCGGAGTTACCATAGGTATTGACAAGAGTATATGAGAAAACATGCAATAAAGATTACAATTACTGTTCTTCGTAATCTTATGTTTAGGTGTACTCACTGGGGGCCTTTTGGTCCTTGCTTTATTCTATGAACCATTATTGATCTTTTTACATCGATTCCATTTGTAGATTAATTATATCTAATAACTTCCTCAACAACCACCTAGTGTCACCTGAAATAAGTATAGGTTTCCCCGAACACATAACTGCCGCTAAACAGGTTGGTTACCAACGAATCGATATCAGGGTGTCATCATTACACCACCCTTTGTGTCATTCCGAACAGCATGCAAGACACAGTTTCCCCCCTTACACACAGTTTGAAGGTATGACGCCGTTTTCACAACCTATAATTAGGGGATTTCGACATCAACACGTTGAGTATACCGCACTAATTAGTGCATACTCAAATGATGTCACAATTTATACCAGCGCTCACATATTAACATACATGTTTGCTACACCAATGCATTATCACAATGCTAGCTAACTCATATCAAAAGGAAAGAAAAGGAGAGGTCACGTAACTCATTCCCTCCTCAAGAGGGAGGGCGGGCTGTTTGAGCTTTCCATGCTCTTTCAGCCACAATCATGGATTCCCAGCATACATACATGCATGCATTACGTATAAATGCATGGTAGGATTAAGGATGAGTGTGGTCAGGATGGGATCGGAAAGAACGGAGTTAGAGTTCTGAAGGGGCAAATACTACCCCAGCATTCGCCTAAGCCGCACATGGTGTGCGTATACGCAGAGCCCATGCCATTACATGTGAATGAGGTAACCCCCCATACCCCATACAAGGTAGACGGTAACGGAAATCGAACCCATTTCGACACTTGTACATGTATTTATTTATGTATGTATATATATATATATATATATATATATATATATATATATATATACCGGGTAGCCCACCACATTCGCCTCGGTTTTTCTACGAGAAATGAAAAGGGTTGGGAAATAATTTTTAGCGCAGTCATATGTGGGTTCTTGAGGAGCATATTCCAAAATTATTTTTGAATATATAGGGTGGCACAAAAATAAAGTACATACCAAAGTTATATTTTTTATTATGGAACACCCTATACTTTTTTATATTTTTAGATACTAAAGACCAAATAAAGGTAGGTTTCTCTTACACTTCCTATACCTAAAACTGATCGTTTCTGAGAAATTTTGAGAAATACAAAAATACATATTGTAATTTAAAAATTGCTTACGCCCTGTAACATAGAACGAGTTGCTCAAAATTAAATCTACTGGTTAGCTGAAAGGTTAAGGTATACTACCATATAAAAGTTTTATTTAAAAATTATACAGAGTGGTGAAAAAAGTTGCTCCAAAGTTTAGGCACACATTTTATTGAATAACTTCTTAAAGTTAAATGGAACACCCCGTATTTAGTGGCTTATTTCGACGCAGAATTAGATTCCCATTAAAACTGTATTAGGGTTCCCTATGCCTATCTCTTATGCTTTTTACGCAAACGGCGTTTTTATATTTTACTTTTTATCTGCTATACCTATCCTACTACTTTTTTAATAATAGTAGGCTTTGGCGAAGATGGCGTTAATTATTTCGAAAAAAATGATTTGACAGTGACGCTACTTGTTAGTCAAACCATTATCGTTGTTTAAAGTAGTTTAAAATTGTTTTTCGAGATTGTTACATTTCATTAGTTAAAATGAGAACTTACCCCCAGGAAGAACGAATTGATATGATCTTGGTAATCGGTCAGTGTGAAGAAAACTGTTTATTAGCGTCAAGAGTATATGCCCAAAGGTATCCTAACAGGCATCATCGTAATAAGCGTTCATTGGATAAGTTGTTGCAGCTTTTCCGAAGATCAGGCAGTGTGTCTTATACTAAGCCCGAACGACAAAAATCGGTTACCGGAAATGAGGAAAATGAATATTTAGTGATGGAATCTCTGGCAGAAGACCCTCAAACAAGTCACCGAAAAATACATGAAGCAACTGGAATAAGCAGACAGAGCATCCAAAGAATAATTAAAAAACACAAACACAACTACATCAACAACTTTCTGAAGAAGATCATTTCGAAAAAGAGTTCGCTTATGTATTGAGAATAATGGACACAACTTCGAACATTTATTAAAATAATAATTCTTTTACTATTTAAGTTTGTTAACCATTCAATAAAATGCTTTTTAGATTTTCATTACAATACATTTACGATAAAGAAATTATTCATAAGTGAAATATAAAAACGCCGTTTGCGTAAAAAGCATAAGAGATAGGTATAGGGAACTCTAATATAGTTTTAAAGGGAATCTAATTCTGCGTCGAAATCAGACACTAAATACGGGGTGTTCCATTTAACTTTAAGAAGTTATTCAATAAAATGTGTGCTTAAACTTTGGACCAATTTTTTTCACCACTCTGTATAATTTTGAAATAAAACTTGTATATGGTAGTATACCTTAACCTTTCAGCTAACCAGTAGATTTAATTATGAGCAGCTCGTTCTATGTTACAGGGTGTAAGCAATTCTTAAATTACAATATGTATTTTTATATTTCTCAAAATTTCTCAGAAACGATCAGTTTTATGTATAGGAAGTGTAACAGAAACTTACCTTTATTTGGTCTATAGTATCTAAAAATATAAAAAAATTATAGGGTGTTCCATAAGAAAAAATATAACTTTGATATGTACTTTATTTTTGTACCACCCTGTATATTCAAAAATAATGTTGGAATATGCTCCTCAAGACCCAAGAATGAATGAATCTCATTTTTATTCAATTACTCAAACAGGGTTGTGAGGTCGAGTCTCCAATTGATACGAGTGACGGCGTATCCCTCACATTAAACCCCAAACACTCAATCTCTCTAATCAGAGAATTGAACAATACTTCTCAAGATACATTTCACATAATTGAGTCTGCACCCTTTTTATGTTTCTCAGAATCTCCGCCATTCTTTCTGTTTACTTTAGATCGCCATAAATAACAACAAGTAGATCGTTAGGGGATTAAGTCCAATAAGAGACGTAGAATAAGATGAACTGATTTAATGCCAATCACCTTCTATTTAATCTAGTAAGAACAAAAAAAAATACAGAAATATTTGACGCGTTAGAATAAGAATAGCCATATGTTAAATTCAATATAAATTTTAAGTAAAACATTCAGTTCCTACAATTATTTATAAAGAAGGTATTAAGAACTATGAACCAAGACAAAGTAACAATTTAGTGCTTATATCTATTGAATGTCCGTAACGCATTTTTGTTAATAAATATCAATGACTTCTCATTAACATCACATACTACCAGATTTCAGATTATTACACGAATCATACCCATACACATAGTATAGTAAATATTACAATAATAATTTGGATGGTTATAATAAAAATTCCGTATTTTCTAACTGAATATGTAACGACTAGTGAAAACGTCATACACCATCCCTCTTATAAAGTTGGGGGTGTATACGTCCCACTTGAGGCTATATTTAAGGAAAAATCTGCAGTACTTTGAAACAGATTCTTATCGATAAGCAACTTATCACCTAAATAACATACCAACTAGTAACAGTATTTAAAAAAAACAATGGGGTAAGTAAACATGTATCATAAAAACGTATACAATAAACCTTAAATTTAGGTCTCAAAATATTAGACAAACCAGAATTCTCTGTTTGTATTTATTCCTAATGTTGTATACAACTTGCTCAGCATACCAAGTATCTAAGAATGTAGATGGGTTAATACAGAAAGAGGTATTTTAGCTGTATTAGTATGTATTTATCTTTAACCGTTAAAATTTGTTATTCCAATAGTACTATATACCGAGTGATCATCATTTAGCAAATTGGCTAACACACCAACTAAGAATCAATGATTATTTGCAACAATCGCAAAACTTGCAAATCCTTCGTCATCTTTTATCTGGAAACCAAGATAAACGTAACTCAGAACTAAGTAATTCCATATTAGGTTTACCTAGAAATATGATTGATAATGGTAAAAAGTAATTAAAGTTAAAATTGATTAAAACAAAGCTATTATTTTAGGATTTTGGATTAATGTAGTAGCTATGTTTAAGTATTATTGAATAAATGTTTCTTTAAAAACCTGTATTTCTTCTAAAAATGAAAACATTGATCTATATATTGTAAGGGGTATAGCCGCGTGCAAGTGACACCTGCAGCCAACTCTAACTCTAACCGTTGGAAGTAATTAATTTATTAACGGAAAAACTATATTTAATGTACTTAATTAATGTTTAAGATTGCACGTTTCTTTCAATTCCTGGAACTGATTTTTAAAATATGATGACTACTGTTGCACAGGTGTTAACGTTTGAATTCCATTAGGAAAGTTCTTTGTATATGCACAATAGCATTACGATTAAATAAAATAATTCTATGTATACTATTTTGATAAAATAGAAGTTATTTTTAAATGTAATTAGGTTACTTAATAATTGAAAGTTATTGATGAAAACCATTGTTTTAAGTTACAATTGAACGCTTCTCTTCACTATTTAGCAAAGGTAGTTACACTCCTTTAGAGAACATGTGAATTAAACCTACTTACGTTAACCTATGACATTGTTCATATGAAGTCAATTCACTAAGACGTATTCTTACGCTTAAATCTTTATTACATAAAATGCATTGTTATTATCTAAACACATTAATTTATGCGACAGTAAGTCTACTACTTTGATAATTAACTAATTTACTTTCATTTCGTCAAAAACTAGTTTTATCTATGGAATATTGACTCTTGTCCATTTATGCAGATTGCGTTAAAATAGGGAATATGTTTCAAATCTTCCATACAAGATGTAAATTACTATGCATGGTAAATTATCTTTTACTAATGCTTAACATATTTTTAATCAATCAATAATAAAAATTTTTGGTTTAAATATAATGATCGTATTAATTACGAGAAATTGTTTTAAAGTACTTTTGTAAATAATTTTATGGTGCCTGTTACAAATTAGTTATTCTATCGACGGCTTCAAATTGTGATTAAAGCTTAAAAAGTTCAATTGAAAATAATCAACGTTTTCCTTTTATTTTTATTTAATTAAATGTTATTTTTGTGGGAAAGTTATAGTTATAAATAATTACTTAGAGCTTATTCTTGATTTCATTGATGTCGAATCTCTCGTTTGTAAACTTTTGTGAATTATCTTGGATTGCTGACTCAATTATATTATATCATTAAGGTTAACGAGCTGGCGTATCTTAAGAAATACTGGCCCAAAAGCTTCGGGAAAAAATTTGTTATTGAAAGTGGCCCAAAGAAATAGCTGGAAATAATTCTCATGTTTCTAACTTTGCTGCTAGCGGACGTAATTGTTTTAGTCATGTGAAAAATGCATTTTTTTAGAAAGTACACCTATAAAAGCTACAAAAAAGTACTACGTTGGTAATAGAAAAATTTGTAACCTTTTGGTTTATCTATTTTTACTGTAGGTCATAAAATAAGGGCAGCAAGGAAGGGGGAATGTTGATTCATAATTTTTGTTAGGCTCAACCGAATTGCACAATCAGTCATGTGTAACCTTTTCAGACCCCTAGTATCATATATGATACTTGTGAATTGTTATTTCATCTTAAAACTGCGCTAAAGCATAACATACCAAGTGCATTATATAGGACACAGTTCCGTACGGCTAAGAAAATTTTTTTGCGCCGGTGCAAAGGTTATTAATGTAAGTTATATATTTATTCACGTTGTGCATGTGACTAATAAACGTAATACCCATGTCTACAAAACAAAATAAAGGTAAGTAAACAATATTTTTGTACTTTCTTGTCATTTTCTTGTTGATAAGAGGTTAGTTATTGTACGGATATGATATAAGCGCATTAATGTTTATGTAATAGCCGACTATGCCCAAATATTGCATCATTATCATTAGTGATACTTTGGGCCTGTAACAATATATTATTAAAAATATATATTTCTAAATATTGCATTGCTTCAGTGCCTTTAACCGGTAAGGACCTTCAAGACATTGCCGATAATCTAAATTTAGATGAGTCTGATATACGAGGCAGGTTCAATAAATACACGTTAGAGAGCTGTAGCACGAATGTTACTTTTGCTATAACCGCAGAAAGTTATATAAGACGGCCGCCGGTAATGTAGGTGTCTACTGTGAAAGTTGACTCGTGATATTCGTAGAATGTGCAGTCGTTGTGCGCGTTTCAGTATGGCAGGTCGTATCGTTGGAACGTCCAAGACCAATCATCGAGTAGTAATACAGTTTTTAAACGCTGAGGGCAACACCCCTGTTCAGATGTATCGGAAAATGCGAGATGTTTATGGTGAACAGTGTCCTTCGAAAACCACAGTCGTCGAATGATGACGAAAGTCCAGTAATGGACGACAATCGACAGCGGATTTGCCAAGGCCGGCGCACCTCGGCATACGAAGAATGACGCCAATGTCGCTGCTGTGCGAGCAGCCGTTGTGGAGAATAGGCGGGTTCGTGTTAGAGAATTGGCAGATCGTTTTGATATAAGTGTGGCAACAATCCATGCTGTAATTCATGAGGCTGGATACCGAACGGTGTGTGCACAATGGATATCCCGTCAACTGACTAAAGAACACAAATCCAACCGCATGGGTCTTTCACTGCAGCATCTTCAGCGGTACCGTGAAAAAGGAGATTCTTTCTTGCACCGAATTATTTGAGGTGACGAATGTTGGTGTCACCATTATGAGCCTAAGTCGAAACGTGACAGTATGCAGTGGAAACAACCATCGTCTCCAAGGCACCAGAAATTCAAAACTCAATCTTCCGCTGGCAAGGTTATGTTTACCTGCTTTTTCGATCACCGTGGAGCACTACTTCTTGAATTTAAAGACCCTCATGTCTGTCCGATACAGTGAAACTTTGACTCGTTTGCATACAGCCATAAAGAACAAACGTCCTGGCATGCTTACGGAAGGCGTGATCCTCCTTCACGGTAACACCCGTCCGCATATCGCTAACATCATCACGTCACAGATAGCGTGGATGAGGTGGGAGGTATTAGAGCACCCCTTTTACAGCCCGGATCTGTCACCCTGTGACTTCCATGTCTTTAGCCCATTGAAGAAGGCACTCAAGGGACAGCGATTCCAGTCGGACGCTGAAGTCCAGCAGGCAGTTTTGACACGGTTCCGTCAACAGCCAGACGAATGGTACGACACCGGTATACAGCGCCTTGTGAAACAGTGGAATGCCTGTCTGTGTATTAATGGCAATTTTGTTTAATTTAAATAAACCGCTTATATGTACCACCGCTCAAACGTGTATTTATTGAACGTGCCTCGTAGATAACGCTCCTTTTGATATTGATGAAGACAACATTGAAGAGGATTTAATTATCGAACAAAATCAGCAGCAAGAAGAAACTCAGCCTGATAGTGATTTTGATTCAGAAGACGATGAACCGCTGTCTCGTTTGATTTCACCACTTTCCAGAAAATGGACGTGAAACAAACTATTTGCTCCTCCTAAAGGTATGGATCCTATAAATTATGATAATCAAATTAAAGATCCTTCAGAATATTTTAAAAAATATATTAGTGATGACTTTTTCGCAAATGTTGCGATGGTTACAAATATGAGAGAAGTGAGCGTACAAGGACTTCTTTGAACACTTCTACTTCTGAGATGAAGAAACTCTTTGGCTCTACGATGTTGATTGGAATATATTAATTACCCTGTTTGCGAATGTTTTGGGCTCATGACACCAGTGTACCATTAGTTGCTGATAGCTTCACGAGGAATCGTTTTTTATACGACGCTCTCGTTTGAAAATCGTGGATGACAATGCAAGTGGAAGCGATTGATAGATACTGGAAGATAAGACCTCTTATTGACAGTGTTCAAAGAGGATGGCATATGAATGACAGGACAAGCAAAATTTCTATCGACGAGCAGATGATACCATTTACTGGTCATGTGCAAATGGGGCAATTTGTTCGTGGTAAACCTAACCAAGTAGGTCTCAAAAACTTTGTTATGTGTACTCCAACTGGAATAGCACTAGATTGTTACATCTACGAGGGAAAAGGATCATCAGTGGAGTCTGCATTGCTGCAAACACCTGAAAAACTAAATGTTTGTGGAAGGATGGTTCTCAAATTAACAGTTACTCTATCTTTACAGATAGATATTTTACACTTCTATCCCGTTAATTGATTTTCTTTCTTCGCGGTCTCTCTTTATAACTGGAACGATAATGGCTAACATAATTCCCAAAAACGCTAACTTCTGGGCAGATAATGAACTCAAAAAGAAAGGAAGAGAAAGTTATGATCATCTTGTGAGAGCTGATGGTATAGCAATGCTAGTAAAGTGGTTTGATAACAAACCTGTAAATTTAGCTTATTCACATTGTGGTGTAGAGCAGGAGGGCTCTTGTAAAAGATGGTCGAAAACCGAAAAAAAGCATATTGATATCGAACAACCTGCCATTGTAAAACAGTAAAATGCATGGAAATTGAAGGTTCGGACGAAGAAAATGGTGCATCTGGAGGTAAAAGAAGTATTTAACCTATTCCTGATAAAAGAAGTAGGCTAAAGGGAAATACTCACTTAATGGAGTTCATGAAGGGCAAGCAATGATCGAGATCAAACTGCCGATTTCCCAAATGCTAGATGCAAATCCTGCACAGTGTACTTATGTTGCAGCTTGGAAAGAAATTGTTTTGAATTGTTTCCTCAATAAATAAACCTTTTTTAATCGCATATTGATTAACTTTCTGTATGAATATAAACTCAAAGTATCATTTATGATACCTCAAATTTTGAAAAAAAACCAAGGGTCCTACAAAAAAAAAGGTAAAAACTTTTTTGCTTCTTATGCTCCGCTTAGTAAGAAAAACTGCTCAAGTCATAATATTTTGAAGTATTAGCTCCTTGGGTCTGAAGAGGTTAATACAGGAACCTTTTTTGATTACAACAGATTAATACTATGCCAGATTAGCAAATACTGCAGTCACCGTAGGGTATTTGAAAAATTTCCATTCTTTTTCATTTTTCCGGAAAATTTAGATAGAACGACAAAATTATTTTATTATAATCGGAAAGTAGATTAAATATGTAAGAAAATATATGAAAACCGCATATCAATGTCTAACTGTAAGGAACAGTTATGTTCATAGTCCCATGGTCAAACATGCCGTGAAAAATAAATTAAATATGCTGTGGAAGTGTGTAGAATTTCAGTTTTGTTCCTTTTCGATAATTTTATTAGTTGGCAGTTATTAATTTGTATTTGCTGTTTTACTACCTTCCTTCACAAGTTATCCAGGCTTAGAATTGGCTCTAACGTTTAGTAAGACTTTTTTAAGCGTGTTTGAAGACCAACGGGCGAAACCACGTAGACACAAACGTTTGTGGTATTTCTTTCACTTACTGGCCGCCTTGATTGTAGTTGGAATATGGCGCACGCTACTTGCCTGCCTTAAACGTATTGCCAACCGTCGAAACACATTGTTTCTGTGATGCCTTCGATCCAGGGCATCAATGAATATATACGTGAACAATATGTTATGTCTTGGCATTTACAGCGGTACAGATTTTCATTTTAATTCTTTGTGGTATAATCAATGTGCACCCCGTATAATATTAGGTATATTGATGAGAAAACGATCATGACAGCTGACACACTTAAATATGTGGTAAAATGTATTGACTTTTGTATTACGTATGTGAGTGAGAATGTGATTTCTTAAAAAAACTTTTAATGGATATAAAAATAATACTATAAAAAAAGAAACTTTTTTAAAAAGCAAGCTTTATTTACGCGTAGAAAGTGCACTAAAAAGGAGAATTTTTTTTTGTACCAGCTGGCGATCAAAAATCTTTACTGCTAAAAATAAAAGCGTGGAGTGCTCATCATAATTCATTTCTTTCCGTCATATGTTTATAATATGAGCGCCCCACGTTTATATCTAAAAGTACAAATATTTCAAAAACGGGTAAGTTTAGCAATATGACATGTTTAATATAAAGTGGTTGCTTTTCAGAGAACGAAATCCGCAGTAAAAACTATACCATTCCATTTTAAACAAGAAAGATAGGTTATGTACTGGTGTTATCGAACACTCTGTATATGAGAAAATATTTTGAGATTATAGCGTACTTGAATTTAAGCAACTTTTGTATAGAACATTTTCTTTAGTGTGCACAGTTTAACCGCAAATTCACTTTGACGCACTAATGAGCAACCCTGTATTCAAGGTAAGGTACACAAGTTTGTGACGTTTTCCTCGGGTACATTTAAATCGAAAGTGTCTATACGAACATGGTGCACAAATACCTCCTTATCGAGATATAATATTTTTAATTTTAGTAGTATTCAACGGCGAATAACGAAAACCGCACCAAACATAGCCGAAAACGGTTTTGGGAATTTCGGTCTGCTGGAATTTCTCTAGTAGATTTGCACTTATCGGTGAACAAATTAACAAGATTACGGCTGCTAATGGACGTGTTACTTAAGCATTTGGAAAGGAGCTGATTGCTGCATGATGTTCGAAAGCTCTCCAGAATATCCTACTATCAGGTATTCTTTCATTCGGATACAGATGGCGGTATTCGTTCACTGATGACTTGCCACTGCAATTTAAGTATGCATACATTAACAACATGACTACGTACTTTTCGTTTGAAGGAACAAACATGACTGTAAGCTTGAAATCAACCATGTTTAATGGATTGTGGACGTTAATAAAACTGACCAAGCTTAACAATATATATATATATATATATATATATATATATATGTGTGTGTGTGTGTGTGTGTGTGTGTGGTGATTCCAAATTAGATGCCAACCTTCAAGGGGGTATTAGTATGGCTCATTTGTGATCGACTGTCAACCGTTTTCGAGATATTTGAGATTTTGTGATTTCGTAGTAATTCCCAATTTTCGATCAGTTTAAGCCGATTCTGTAGGAATTGATAATTTTATAGGGTAATTTCAGTCCAGTTTTCAATAGTAGAGTACGTATTTCACTTAAAAATGCAAAAGTATAAGGAATATGCTTATAAGAAGAAAATTGTAGAGATTTAAAACCAGAATGTGAAAGAAACCAAAATCGATTTTAAATTTTCTATTGCTTATAACTTTTAAACTGCTCTCTACATTGTTACACGTCCAAACCGCACTAGGCGTCGTGTAGGCTTACTAATGTAAGCGGGTTGCCAAGCCAGCTAACAGGGAGATGGGCGTGGTCGAAATAATAAGTAAAATGGATGATTAATAAGCTCAAACACCTTACACTTATACTCAAATAGCTCAATTCGGGAAAATATGTCTCTAGGCGCCACCACAATCGAAACTTTGATAATATAATTGTCTTAAGCTGGATGTTAATTAACCCTACTTGATTGTGGAAAGTAGGATTGTGCTTACTCGGTAAACTCATATACGAAGGTTCTAAACCAAACACTCGTCCAAAACAATTCAACTCAAGCTCAAATAAATTTAGTACTACCCAGGTTATTAAAAACTTTTTGAATACACCTCGTATACCAAAACTTCCAAAATAAAATTTATCACTCAAATTCATTCAATGAACGGTAATTGATTTTTAAAATTCTTAACATGAACGATATCTTTCAAATTTAATTTACTTTTGATTCGTATTTGACATTCGTAAACATTTAAGGTTTCAAAACTCAAACTATTTGTTATACTTAATGAAATTTTTAAGACAACAGCTGATCTGTTAATAGTAAATTGCTCTAATGAAACTGACATAAAAATTTTGTAATCAACCTGGCTAATGTAAACTTTCAGGTTGTTCCTTAAATCTGAAAAATGAAAATCTGCAAAGCTTACTTTTAAAATTATCAAAACAAGATCACCAATTAAGTAAATGTTACATCTGTGTTTCATACCTGTTTAAATAAACAACAAAATAAAAAGATAACGATAAATATATATTGTCCTGCATGAAATAATTAAAAAAACACAAATATTTACATAAATTACATCAGCGTGGTTGAAAGTTAAACCACCAAGTACCACTTTGCAATCTTACTACTAAAACAAACCATACATTACGACTCGAGAACGATTATCTTTTTCTTTCAAAAACTATTTAATAATTTAAACAACTATACGCAAGTAAACTAACAAAAGATAATCGGGTTTAAATGAGTTCATAAAATTCCTTAATCTAATTTCTTACTTAACAAATTGTCCATAAATCCTTGGATTTTCTTTCTTCTTTCTTCCGTAAACCAATTATATGTAGTCCAGTGGTAATCCCTTAAATTGCATGAAGCACATTACAAAGGCTCAACAAAACTTATTCCTCTGCGCACTCGCGATTAGTTCACAATGCAAGGTTATTACTCCCACAAACACGTAATAACGGTACACCTTTGGTTGCCTATTAAAATTTCTTGCAACCTCTTCACCAATTTAGTCCCTTATACAAATAAAACTTTTAATGTCATATAACGTTACTTAAACTTTGGCTTAATATACAACGAACGCTTCGTTTACTTAACAGGTGGTCTCATAAATACTTTTAGCTGAATCTCGTTACAAAGACACGCGCTGCCCTTCACACTTCAACATAACATCTGTTATCTTTATTCAAATCTGCTTACGCACTATTATTTTCTTGAAAATAAACAAACTAATTGTTATCTTCAACGTCAATTTTAATTATGGTATTGTTTATGAATGTCTTTTTCAATTTATCCCCGATTCGGGTAACGCAGTTAATTAAACAATTACTGCCTCATTAAAATTCACAAACATACTCCCACATCATCACAGTCTATCCCACACTAACTCGCGTGCGCGTCTCACCGAGCTCTCATCACAAGCCAAAAGCTAACTTAACTTCAACTCCCAACGACAACTTCCTCGTCAATCTCTGACTTCCCTATTTATAACTTCAGTCATCCATCTTTAAACATGTCTTCCTTCCGCGTTATATTCTCCAATAATATTCACTCAAAATGTCATAGGTCCAATAGATGCTTCCCTCTATACAAGCACGCGTGTAATTACAATACATCGCCATATTTGTTTTCACTTACAAATTTTTCAATTACTTCGCGAAGAAATCATTTTCCGTCACTACATTCATTCAATAGCCCCTCTGGACTATTACACAACTTTTAACACTTATCTCCAACTTGCGCTCGATCTCGTTCCGCAACATTTGCAAAAATAAGTACAGTCTAATGTCTCACATTCCATATACATACATTTATTCTCAAAACAATTACACAACATTACAAAACCCTTCGGAAATTAACACTTAAACACACCCAATCTTTCTCTACATATTTTCTAAAACATTTTACACTTATTCTACACATTTTCAGACCAAGATTACTCATCTATCTTCAAACATTCCTTTCTTTATCGGCAGCAAAACAGAAGCAATCCAGTGGAAAGCATTATCGTCCCATAGACAAATTTCTCTTCACATTTACATTCATCAAAATCTAATTATTCCAACACTAAAGTCTCTATAACATTCAAATACACGTATCTACATACATAATTATATTTCTCGTAAATTTCCAGTGGCGTATCATACACCCACATACATTATATACACACACAAAAAATTTTTTTTTCATTCAAACTCAATACACTCGTGCTCAAAACACGTAATACACGTCATTATAACATCCTACATACAGGGTGCGTCAACGCAACCTGACAACATGTGGTAAAATAGTCTAAAAAAATGCTCAATGTTTTAATTTTCCGATAAAACCATTTTTGTCAAAATTCGTTCGATAGTTCCATCAGAAAAGTGACCAACACCGTCTGTTATATTAGTTCGAGCTCTCTTTCCTATTCCTTGACAGGTAATTTTCATTTCAATTGACGAAATTTTCCAAATTGGGTAGTTATGAAAAAATTCAGTTTTGGAATGAAGAACTCTGGTTCGGCAATTTCTGGACAAAAAAACAAAACTGATTTGTTTCGACATTTCATAAATTAATTCGCCTTTGTTAGTGACATTCGTGATTTTTGAATTTGAATAGTTAATTTTTCTCCGTTACAGTTCGTTCCTTTTCATTATTGTTCTTGTTGTTATTATCGTTTCTGTGATCTAAAAAAAAGTTTGCACTTTCTTGAAAAAAGAATGGCTTACACCCATATCATTACACTTGAGTTCAACGGTTAGAAGAGAACGATTTTTCCAGGAGACTTCAATTCTGTCATTTTATCTTAAATGCTGGCAGGGAGGATGCTAGACTTCTATCTAAAATTTCATGGGCGGACGAAGAGAGATTCGACAAAGTATCACTAACTTACATAATTTACATTCATGGTCTGATGTAAATCCACATTTAAAAACGGAAACATCTTTCCAATGGAAATTTACTGTAAATCTTTGGATGGGCGCAATAAGTAATAAATTGATAGGTCCATATTTTCTTCCTAACGTTTTGACAGGGGAGGGATATAAGGAATTTCTGAGAAACCACATGGAAGAATTTTTGGATGACATATGTATCATTGATAGACAACACATAACTTTCCAACACGGCGGTTCACCAGCACATTATTGTCTACATGTTCGTGCCTTGTTGAATGAATGGTTTCCAAACAGATGGATAGGTAGGCAAGGAACAATTGCGTAAGTAGGTATTCCGGCACACAATTTTGAAGAGCGTGGGAAAATTTTGCGGATCATGGGAATTATATTTTTGCAATTTTTGGCAATTGGCACGGGCCAAAATCCTTTAATCTTTGCTGATGTCAAATTTCATTGACCTTTTCAGCAATTCTTAGAAGTTCATTGACCGGGGTATTCTTAGAAAAAAAATTTTAAGGTCAAGTTCATTGAAGATCTAGGTGACTCTTTAACCTTGAAAATTTTCAGCGTCAAGGTCATGTTTCTGGGGAATTTAATTTTTACTACCGATTATTCCAAGCCAAACATTGAAACCAAACCGCACTTGAAAGTTACCCTCCCGTGATTTTCTTGTGACCAATATGTTGTATTTTGTCGGTTATATAATCCCAAATTTGTAAACCTAGACTCGTCCGAAAATCAAATCATTCCCTAAAAATCATTGTTTGGCTGCACGTTATTCTGCAAAATCCAATTGCAATATTCTATCCTACGTTCGTAATCATTTTCGTACAAGTACTGGTGCAATTGGTATTTAAAAGATTTATAGTGGTATTTGTGCAAAATTCGGCTTACTGTTTGGTGACTGATTTCAACTTCTGCTCGAGCCAAAACATTAATTTCCGTTCCTTCGTCAACAATGAAATTTTCTTCGGGATCAGTGTTCGGCTCTCTTCGAAATTGATTTTCAAGATTTTTAAAATAATTTCTCACTGGACATTGTCTATTAGGATATCGTTCACCATAAAGATTTTTAGCTGCTACGGCATTTTTTTCTACATTCCCCGTAAATAATTAACATGTCCACTTTTTCATCTCTTGTATAAATTGGCGGCATTTTGAACACAATTGGTAAGAATTTTAAATAATTTTTAAAAACACTGATAAACCAACAAATGTTTGACAAGCTAAATTTTCATTGTTTTCAAAGCCACCTTAGTTACTTCTTATCTTCCCTACAGATTAATTACAATTAAATTGTATTTTCTTATTTTCTTTTAGCTGTAATTTTGTTTGTATTTATCGCACATTTTAATAAGACATACAATTAACAGCATAACGGCCCAGCAATTGGCGAACATTCTTCGAGAAACGGCGAGTTCTAAAGTGCATTGACGTTAATGGGCACCATTTTGAACGACTGTTGTAATGTTTTGTGTTCATTTTTTGTATTCCAAAGCCACCTTATGTATAATATAATAATAATTATAAGTAAATTGTATTTTCTTATTTTCTTTTAGCTGTAATTTTGTTTGTATTTGTCGCAAATTTTAATAAGACATGTGAATAAGTTCCTTAGTAATAGTATTAATAAACGGTACCACGGTACCAATATGGTTCCATTTGAAAAAAATGAGTTTTGCCCCAAAAACCATTTTGAAGAACATTATTTCCTCATAAATCACATAATTTGGTATTTTTGACGGGATTTCGATTTTTCTACCATTACGCGGGTCATTTAGAATAAATCGGAACCGTCATGGCACACTTAAATGGAAAACTAAAAATTATATTATAAAAAATATTGACGTTTGAAATGTCACTTATTTGGCATCGTTGGATTCGAAAATCATGCAGAATTAAAAAATGCAATAATATACAGGGTGTTCCATTTAAAAATCGAAAGTTAGTGTCACTTCCGGCGAAACCTGAAATAAAAAAGAAATCGCTTATTATGTCAAAAAGTGCCGCTTATTATCTATATAGGATATCCCAAGTTTGAATCAATTATCTTCAAAACGAAAGGAGAAAAGTGGGGTGTACCATGATCCTGTTACACCCGGTATATATATATATATATATATATATATATATATATATAGGTTGAATGAATAATGTAAAGAATTGTCACGGTATTCTTTCTTATTTTTATTTACAGTCTTTCAAAGAAATAAAATCCACGTTAGCTAATCTTCATTTAAAGTAGCATTTTTTCTACTTAGAATTCTACTTCATCCATGTGTTTTTGTTTCTTGTAGTATTTGATGGAATATATAAAATCTTTTGTAATTTGCAAATCAAGTTTAAAAAATGTGTTTATCGCGTTTTAGTTTCCTCTGTGTTATTAAAATAATAACTGATAAAATGATAAACGTATTTCAATAAAAAAATTATAGTGTGAAGGTCGACTTCAATATCCAGTACCTATGTTGACTATAAGAAGAAGGTGCGCACTTTTGTATTAAACCATTAATATAACTTACCTCTTTCACAACAGATACGTTTTTTGTCTTCAAATAATTACGAAATGTTTCCAACTCTTGTATTTGATTTTACGGGCAACATATTAGATCTGGCGGCAATAGCTTCTTTCAGAATGTCTTCTGGCACACTGATATCCTCTTTTTGCTCCATATTTTCACACATTAAACAGGATTTTAAACTTCACAAATTAATTAGTAATTGCGAATGTTAAATTTTTGTTTACACAAACCACAGCAACACAGCCCATGCCGTCTATGTTGATTTACATTAAATTCATAACTTTTATTAATAACATGTACCTACTATTTTTTATAAACGTTTCAATAGCAGGATTAAACAAAACGCTATACAGCACTCGTAAAGAAACGAATTCGCTCACTTATGTGCCTTTACACGTGAGCGAACTCGTACTTTCTTTACTTGTTGTACTGTGATAGATTATGACCCGACGCGACGAATAGTTCACATACAACTTTCCATTTTTTTATTCGATGTCCGATTATTTGTCTTGGTCATACTTACGACATGCAACTCCATCCCACGCCACACAAAAATTTATGTTTAGATATTCATCGCGTCGCGTTGCGTTGCGTAACGTCGCGTCGGGTATGTTTCTGCCTCTATCCGATAGTTGACTGCTGATTGTGGGTTACAGAAATCGCTTACCCTGTCACCCTTAATCTACACTAACTTGACTTACTATCTTATTTGATATTTGTACAATATCCATTTGTGCTTTATTGATTGGCAAGTCTTCCGAATTTGCAGCAAGAATTCAAAATTGCAGAGACAGTTCAGATGTAAGTAGCACGGCATCAAGAGATTCTATAATAAGTGAAAGAATTTTAAAAACGCCATCATCTACTCAGGACAAGGAAAAGATGTGAAATACTTGGAGCGAAAGTAAGAGATTTGAGAAAAAAGATGAAAGCGAAAACTTGTACAATTTGTTTAAAAAAGAAAGTTACCAGACTTTCTAGTGGAGCTGTTTTGGACGATACTTAGCAATACAAAAGCTCCGCAGTAAAAAAGTTCATTAATATGCAACTTTCAGTAAATACAGGAAAAATTGGACTCGTGCTGAAAAGGAACTTGCCTTATCTTTGCATTACAAGTCTCCTGGAAGCTATAAATTTACGCTGGAAAAATTAAAATTGACTCTGTCTTCCATGCGAACAATCCAGCATTTGTTTCGTGTCTGGGATTTGAGAGCGGGCGTGAAAATTAGTTTAACGCAAAAATTAGCTCTAAAAGCAAAAACCATGAGTGACCGAGACAAAATCTGTGCAGTCTTATTTGATCAAATCTCATTAAAGAAAAAGCTGGAATTCAATAAATCTGAAGACATCGTTGAAGGTTACGAAAACTTAGGGCATTTGGGAAAGAGCCCAAAACTCGCTAATACCTCCCTTGTGTTCTTGATCCGATGACGTCTATTGTAAAGGGACGCCGTCAGACATCCCGATTTATTATTATTTTTAATTAGTTCCCAAAGTTTATTAACAAGACGCCGTCCTTTATAAAATTTTCCTATCATGATTAATTATTTGCTAAGTAAAATACCAATACCGATTCACAGAATTTAGTAAAATAACGTGACGCGCTAAATGCACAGGTGCAAGACATTATAAAGATTCGTAGAAATTCTAGTAAAAATTAAACAGATTTCATAACGTTGCATATAATTGCACAATAATTAATCATGCATCCTCCTCCAGACGTAAAATCCCAAAACGTTTACAAGTTTTGATACGTCAGAGCATCTTCCACCAATCCAGGCTTACGGAAGCCCACCAAAAGTTTAGTAACCACCCTTGCGAATTATATATAAAACGCGGCACGCGCTGCTAAAGAGAGTTTTTCCTTTTTCTTTACCGTGTGCTATAAATCGCATTCGCGCCGACTACTACCTGTTGTAAACCAGCCGCCTGAAACCGTCGTCCGAGTAGAAACCGCGATTCCGCGACTTGATAGCATCACCGAAGTTAAAAGGTTAGAAGTTGCAGAAATCTAACGTTGAAAGTACGTAAGTTGAGATACCTGGTTATAGGGATATGCAGGGTTGTAAGCCCGACATACTCTTCTATTGCCAAACGTATTTCTTCTAGTATCAGACATATACACACCTACACAGTGGAGTTTGAAGGGTAGTTGCCCGACATTCCATTAGACCGAACGAAATCCTACTGTTAGTATAACGGGTGGTTTGCCCAGATTGCTACAAAGGAGATCTACATATACACACCTACACAGTGGAGTTTGAAGGGTAGTTGCCCGACATTCCATTAGACCGAACGAAATCCTACTGTTAGTATAACGGGTGGTTTGCCCAGATTGCTACAAAGGAGATCAACCTACACAAATTTACACAAACACCACCACGCAATACACCTCGACAAACGTACCATCGACCGCCAGATACCTGTAATTGAAACCTCGTCGGAAGATTGAGTAGAACACCTCGTTAACGCCGAAAATCCAGTAATATAGAAACGTAACCGTAAACACGAGACGTGTCCGTTAGTAGTTAAAACCACCACCCGTAAAGTAAAAGAAACCACCACCACCGCTATCGTAAGAACGTAAGTTGCACCTTTCACAAGCATTAAGATTGTTACCCGTAAACCAGAGACTACCTGATAGTTTCCTGTCGTAAATAAACAATATCGTGATTGTTAAACGCGAAAGAAAGATTTTATTTTAAAATAGAAAACGAAGGTTTTATATTTTAAAAACACGGCCAACATAACAAAAGCTTGTAATTTTTATTTTGTTTAAATAAAACCGGTATAAGATAATTAATATCGTAAAAGAAATATAAATTCCGCCGCTACCGTATAAACGCTATTCTTATAAGAAAAGCTTTCATTTATTTAAAAGGGCAAAATTGAATGTAAATGGGACTGAGTTTATTCTCATAAGAAAAGCAGGTATAAACTTTACACTTTTAAACGACCTCTTTAAAATATCGATTATATTTTAAAGGCCGAGTATTGAACCCATCTTATCGCGCACGTGTTTATATCGCGTTATCTGACTACCTGCTTCTGTATTTTATACAGGGACGTATTTAGGTAAAATTATTTATTAATTTATTTATATTAAAATTAACCAGTATAAATTAAAACAGTTAAAAGACAAAAACTAACAATCAAAACCCCAACCCTTCTATTAACGTCACGTTACAGAAACTACAGAGGACCACCTGACTGCAGATCAACCGAGGAAGTCATTACATTTGACACCCGAACGTGAGATATTATACAGCTGGCGCCTAAAGACCACCTGGAGAAGGAAGAGTTACAAATTTGCCTGTATTTATATCTTAAGTTACATAATATAGAAATATAATTAAATAGAATAAAGTATGTATATATATGAATCTGTGTAATCTATTTGTTCAACGTGTTAAGAGCCTGATTAACGAACCCCGATCCCAATTTTGCAAGTACAAAATTCCGACTGAGCTAGATAAGGGAAAAGTAAGAACTATTAATTAATAATAGTACTGAGCGAGTAAAGTAAATGAGCCAACCGTTTACAATTTGGCACCCGAACGTGCGGCTCCGAAAAACACATTGAACAATAGATAAATTCTGTTACAGAAACAACCGAGGAACACTAGAAGCCGGGCAACACTAAATTAATTTTATATATACATTTTTCAGGAATAATAACAAATTGTTTCAGAATGAGTATACCGAGGATTACAGAAGAAACGGACACGAAGGTAGGATGGATCTACCACCTGAAGAAAGAAGAGTTAACGGAAGAAGCCCGTAAATATAAACTGGAAACTGGAGGAAACGTCGAGGCATTAAGAGCTCGTTTAGTGAAATACATACGCACCGGAGAAGGTCAAGTCACCGCACACATCCACAATTGTTACACCAGCCGTTCAAATACCGTCACCACCGACAGAAAATATTACCGGCCACCCAGAAACCAGACGCGCAGACATTTGCGATCGTATACGCAAATGGGGTGTAAAATACGATGGGATAAGTGACCCGATTTCGTTCCTTGAAAGAATCGAAGAATTGCAAGCATGTTACAACGTCACCGACAACGATCTTTTACTCGCACTCCCGGAGCTATTAAAAGAACCAACCTTATTGTGGTACCGAAACAATCAAAGATCCTGGACGACCTGGCAAGACTTTCTTAAAAGTTTTAGATTACAATTCTTACCGCCACGCCATCAATTTAAATTGGAAGAAGAGATAAGAAACAGATTGCAACGACCACGAGAAAAAGCTGCTGAATATGTTACAGCCATCTTGACACTAACGCGACGTCACGGAAACCTGTCCCGGAAGCTCAACTACAGCGAATCTACGATAATCTGAAGGTAGAGTACAAATATTACATACGACAGCACGATTTTACCGACCTGACCGGACTCCTGGAACTAGCTACACAATTTGAAATGCTACCACCACCAACGCATTCTCCGTCTCCCAGTTATAACCGACCGAAAGTACATTTCAATAGCGTAACTCCTGCAACCGATAAACCACCAGCCCGGTCCCCTGAAACTACTGTTGTCACCGTAAGAAGACCAGCACCAGAGACGACCCCGTACAATAGACAAGACGTCTGTTGGCGATGTGGAAAACCTGAACACCTGAAGGTGCATTGTAGAGGTCCCTTCAAAGCATTTTGTTCTAGATGTGGAAAGACAGATGTGTTATCTCGTGACTGCCCCTGCCCGAAGTCGGAAAACTGGTCACGCCGGTAAAGAACAACCAGGAAACTTTAATCACCCCGGCTTCCAGACCTGGAAAGAGAATATCTTCGACCGAATGGCACGCTTGGCTGCAAACCGTAGCACAATTTAACCAGAGAAAACCAGATGAATGGTCACACCGTCCCTCTGACGACAGATTATTTCTTAAGATTGTAATCTTTAATACACCCGTTAATGCATTAATCGACACCGGAGCATCGAGAACGTATATAGGAGAGAAAGTAAAGAACTTATTGATCAATAACCAAGTATATCCGAGCACGCTACAAACAGCAACCGTACGCCTAGCTGACAGTTCACTAGCAGAAACCCGCGGCTTGTACATTTTCCCCGCTGACATAGAGAAACAAACGCTCCAGCTACCCGGTTACTACATACCACAGTTGTCTACCGACATCGTGATCGGACTAGACGTACTTGAACATCTCCAGGCCGCTATCCATGTTCACCAGAAACAATTAGAAATTTCAGGAATACGTATCCCGTTGCAAAGCTACGTCCAAGGAGGATTGAACGGAATCCAAGGACTAGAAAAGGACCAGCTGCCCTTGCTCAACGAATTTATAGAAGAAGAATTAGTGGAAAAGTACGACGGACCATACCTGATCCACAAAATAAAATCGCCCGTAATAGTAGAACTGAGAACCCAGCACGCAAAAATCCGCGGAGAAACACACGTTAAGGATTTGAAGACAGCAATTGACGTCACGAACCAGGCGACGCGCGTAACCAATGAAGACAAAGCAAAATTAACGGTCATCGATTACCCGCGCTTAAATGAACATATAAATATGGAAAATGATAATAGGACGGATATAAGTACAAAAATGGCACCGATACGAAAGCTAGAGAGGAGACGCCGCCCGAAAATAACCCCTGGCAACCGAAGAGCTACCGACAACCCGGGACAGAAGGGTTACCAGCCGCCTTTATAGCACACCGCCCAGTGCCACTAGATAACTCACCGGAGAGGGACAGATCACCCATCCGAAACCGACCGCCCACGCCGACGCCGAGAACTCCATCACCGTCCGCTCCTCGTAAACCGACGCCCATGGACGTCAGTTGGGAACTCGCCGCCCGCCTCCACACCAACGGCAGACCACGCACGCCAGGTACACCGGAACACCTCCGACAAACAAACGAGATCACCCGAAAACTTGCAGACATCAAACTGCAGGAAGTCAATGACAGCCAAAATGCCGCCGCCCGCACAACAGCCGCCGAGAGGACAATCCGCCAGAAAACGCCGAAACCACCGCCGCATCGGACTCTTCACACCTACAGGCACCAGAATCAAAGTGAAGAGGACGGACGTCGAAAACCCGACGAAAGGAGGGTATGTAAAGGACGCCGTCAGACATCCCGATTTATTATTATTTTAATTAGTTCCCAAAGTTTATTAACAAGACGCCGTCCTTTATAAAATTTTCCTATCATGATTAATTATTTGCTAAGTAAAATACCAATACCGATTCACAGAATTTAGTAAAATAACGTGACGCGCTAAATGCACAGGTGCAAGACATTATAAAGATTCGTAGAAATTCTAGTAAAAATTAAACAGATTTCATAACGTTGCATATAATTGCACAATAATTAATCATGCATCCTCCTCCAGACGTAAAATCCCAAAACGTTTACAAGTTTTGATACGTCAGAGCATCTTCCACCAATCCAGGCTTACGGAAGCCCACCAAAAGTTTAGTAACCACCCTTGCGAATTATATATAAAAACGCGGCACGCGCTGCTAAAGAGAGTTTTTCCTTTTCTTTACCGTGTGCTATAAATCGCATTCGCGCCGACTACTACCTCTTGTAAACCAGCCGCCTGAAACCGTCGTCCGAGTAGAAACCGCGATTCCGCGACTTGATAGCATCACCGAAGTTAAAAGGTTAGAAGTTGCAGAAATCTAACGTTGAAAGTACGTAAGTTGAGATACCTGGTTATAGGGATATGCAGGGTTGTAAGCCCGACATACTCTTCTATTGCCAAACGTATTTCTTCTAGTATCAGACATATACACACCTACACAGTGGAGTTTGAAGGGTAGTTGCCCGACATTCCATTAGACCGAACGAAATCCTACTGTTAGTATAACGGGTGGTTTGCCCAGATTGCTACAAAGGAGATCTACATATACACACCTACACAGTGGAGTTTGAAGGGTAGTTGCCCGACATTCCATTAGACCGAACGAAATCCTACTGTTAGTATAACGGGTGGTTTGCCCAGATTGCTACAAAAGGAGATCAACCTACACAAATTTACACAAACACCACCACGCAATACACCTCGACAAACGTACCATCGATCGCCAGATACCTGTAATTGAAACCTCGTCGGAAGATTGAGTAGAACACCTCGTTAACGCCGAAAATCCAGTAATATAGAAACGTAACCGTAAACACGAGACGTGTCCGTTAGTAGTTAAAACCACCACCCGTAAAGTAAAAGAAACCACCACCACCGCTATCGTAAGAACGTAAGTTGCACCTTTCACAAGCATTAAGATTGTTACCCGTAAACCAGAGACTACCTGATAGTTTCCTGTCGTAAATAAACAATATCGTGATTGTTAAACGCGAAAGAAAGATTTTATTTTAAAATAGAAAACGAAGGTTTTATATTTTAAAACACACCAACATAACAAAAGCTTGTAATTTTATTTTGTTTAAATAAAAACCGGTATAAGATAATTAATATCGTAAAAAGAAATATAAATTCCGCGCTACCGTATAAACGCTATTCTTATAAGAAAAGCTTTCATTTATTTAAAAGGGCAAAATTGAATGTAAATGGGACTGAGTTTATTCTCATAAGAAAAGCAGGTATAAATTTACACTTTTAACGACCTCTTTAAAATATCGATTATATTTTAAAGGCCGAGTATTGAACCCATCTTATCGCGCACGTGTTTATATCGCGTTATCTGACTACCTGCTTCTGTATTTTATACAGGGACGTATTTAGGTAAAATTATTTATTAATTTATTTATATTAAAAATTAACCAGTATAAATTAAAACAGTTAAAGACAAAACTAACAATCAAAACCCCAACCTTCTATTAACGTCACGTTACAGAAACTACAGAGGACCACCTGACTGCAGATCAACCGAGGAAGTCATTACATTTGACACCCGAACGTGAGATATTATACAGCTGGCGCCTAAAGACCACCTGGAGAAGGAAGAGTTACAAATTTGCCTGTATTTATATCTTAAGTTACATAATATAGAAATATAATTAAATAGGGAATAAAGTATGTATATATATGAATCTGTGTAATCTATTTGTTCAACGTGTTAAGAGCCTGATTAACGAACCCCGATCCCAATTTTGCAAGTACAAAATTCCGACTGAGCTAGATAAGGGAAAAGTAAGAACTATTAATTAATAATAGTACTGAGCGAGTAAAGTAAATGAGCCAACCGTTTACAATTTGACACCCGAACGTGAGATATTATACAGCTGGCGCTAAAAGATCACCTGAAGAAGGGGATTCAATAAATCTGAAGACATCGTTGAAGGTTACGAAAACTTAGGGCATTTGGGAAAGAGCCCAAAACTCGCTAATACCTCCCTTGTGTTCTTGATCCGATGACGTCTATATAACTGGAGGATTCCTCTGGGATATTTTGTGTCAGCTAGGCCAGTTAATGGGGATTCGTTAAAAAAAATTATAAAACATGTCATAACTTTAAGGAATTATCATTCACACCCAAAGTCTTAGTTTGCGACCAGGGGTCTAATAATCGGAAAGCAATGGCCTTATTAGGTGCCAATCGGCAACAACCGGTCATTACAATAGAAGGCGAAGAAGTTTTCACGGTATTCGATGCATCTAATTTAGATAAAAGTCTGCGGAATAATGTCATCAATAGAAAAGTGTAATTTCGTATTGATGGGAAACCCATTTCCTGAAATGATGTAGTGAAAACATACGGAATTGACCAGGAAAGTGACACCACGAAAGCGATGCAGAAGACATCATCGAGTCAAATTTCACCAACGACGTTTCAAAAAATGCGCGTAAAGCATGCTGCACAAATATTTTCGCATATAGTATCTGCCACTGTAAAAACAGCAACGCTCACAAAACAGTTAGTATCAACTGCTTCGTTAGATACTTCGGAATTTATTGGGAGAGCAAATGGTATTTTCGATGCTTTGATTAGCACAATTCCAATCCAAATAAGCGACCTTTGTCTATCTATGATGAAGCTTCCCTTAAGACACTACGAAAGGGGTTACAACACTTCGAAAAAAGTGAAGTATTTCAAAACGAAAAAAAATAGAAACAATATTTATTGTCTGGAGGAGTTTCAATGGACATTGCAGTCCATGTTACTTCTATGGGATAATCTGCGGGGTGAAGGTGTCAAGTATCTCATAACATCTATTTTCAACCAGGATGACATTGAAAACTTTTTCTCTGTTGTCAGAAACAGGGGAGATCTCCCAGAGGTTGCTGAAGATTTGGTTGAAGAAGATGTACACGGAAATTTTCCACATTTGGTAAATCTTGAAGACTCCCCTGAAGGGAACCAAGAAAGTATTTTGCTCCAACATTCCAATATTTATGAAGTAGTACCAAACTCGCCAGTTAACCCAACTTTAGAAAACTGTTCAAATGGATACGTGGGATAAACGTGCATAAACCGGAAAATCACTGCCACAGTTGCAATACAAAATTTGATAAAACTGGAGAGCAACTTGATAGCCCTCGAGAGCTGCTAATTTTGAGTAGAGATTACTCTATTGGTGATAGAGTGAAACGGCCCTCGAATGAGTTTGTGTCAATTATTGATAAATTTTTAAAACAATTTAGTATAGCATTTGACAAATATAAGTGTTCAAACGTGGCAAAAAATATTAGAAGACAGCTTGTTGATTGTCTAGAAAACACATCTGCTTGGCGAACAATGGGAAAGATTAGTGAAAATAGAACCTGTTTGAAACACAAGGACTTTATAATAAATTCATTTTTGAAAATGAAGATGTGTAGGCACCTCAAGTGGGAAACAGAAAGATTAACTTCTCAAACAGTTGAGAATATGGGTAAGTGACAATTTTTTCTGCGTCAAAATAATTTGTGTAAGGTAAAGTCGCGTACGTAAGATTATACA
>JARFJB010000127.1:187500-233741 GCA_036346205.1 Vesta saturnalis | reverse complement strand
TGCACCCAATTGTTTAGTGACCACTAAAGCACAGAATACTTAAATCAAAATACAATAAAGCAGATACAAAGAGAAATCAGCTCGCAAGCAAACAAGTCTACTTAAACGAACTGTTAAAAAAGCTCATTGAAACAATATCTTAGAAGGGTAGGTTATAAATAGACCACTAACGTCGTTACCGATATATAAGTTTGGGTGCGTTAGGAAAATACCGTGCTGCCTTCTCCAGTTACCCACTCATCTATACAACAATAAAAATAAAATGTGACCTGGTGAATGGTTATCTGATCTCGGGAGCGTGTACACGCTTGGTAATTGCCTTTTACAATTAGTAACCAAAGCGGTATCATATACCCGTTCATCAGCCTACCTGTACCCAAATATAAATGTAAACAACAACCAACAATGCTAATTCGCACAAATACCAGTGTGAGAGGGCCCTGTACTGTCTTTTATTTAGCATATTTCAACTTAGTGAGTCCACGTACGAACAAGATACCTTTGCAAGGGAATGTTTGATCCTTTTAATACGTTACATAGGCTGGTAAAATGATCGGCTGCGAGCTTGCATTTATATAAAGATACATACTTATACTGGAATAAATTTTCCCTTAATTGACCACAGACACAAATCGTTAACCTACGCGGTTTAACTTCAAAAAGGGTGACTGTTATTTATAGATTAATATTTCAAACACACATCACAATTAACACTCGAAAGAAAAGACACATTAGTGTTGGCTAATTCAAAAGAAAATGTACACGCGCGAAATGTTTTTAGACGAACTGTTTACAATGAAGGTATTTAATTAACTCAAAAATCGATCTGGCTCCATTGTCACTCTAACTGTAACTGCCCCCCTTCGATTTTAAAACTAACTATATCTACGCCCTAAAAACAATCCCCGTTTTTCAAAAGTAATAAAAAAACAAGAAACATTAATTTCTGTTGAAAGTTTCATATTAATTATTGTACGACACCTTAATTTTAAAAATATGCATTCGTTCGTAACACACCCCACACTTCTCTCTGCAGTTTCTAAGTAACAAAGATCTCTTTTGATGGGGGTATGTACCGCTGTAATTAATCATTAGATCAATGACATTTTTACATCAAGAGCGCGCATAAGAAATTACAATGATTCGTTACGCCCCTTCAGCAAATCATTTTTAAGCGTGCACCTGCCACTCACCCTCCAACATGTGTTTTAAAACCCCATACAAGTATCAGTTACAAACAATCTCACATTCCTTGCATAAAATATCTAAATAAAATAAAAACATTAGCAAATTACGACGTATTATCAAGATCTTAAAAATCCACTAATTATCTTTTCTATCGTGGTAACAATGGCGATTACAATAATGCAATTTTCGCGGTCCGCTACCTTCAATATATATATATATATATATATATATATTTTAATTGTATTTTATTTAAAATTAACTTTTAAAGTACATACAGTAAAAGATTAACTGGAGTGGGACTTGAACCCACGACCTCCACCTTGCTAGAGTGGGTCTCTGCCATCCGAGCTATCGAGGAGGCAAGTCACAATAGATTCAAACTTGTAACTGTATGTACTTCCCTAGTTACGATGTATTATAATTATTATACACAGAATGAAGGATCACAGTCAACTTTTTGTGAATGTCATGTGAGCCCGCAATTCGCTAAGGTTTCTCACATGACAACACCACAATTCCACTATAGCTGTACACCAACAGTTGACATTGATGTTTGAAGATCGGTGGATTGGCCCACAAGGACCTTGGAACTGGCCACCGAGATCACCCGATTTGACACCCCTGGACTTTTACCTCTGGAGTCGTATAAAAGAATTAGTGTACTCTAGGCCAGTTCAAACTAGAGAGGAATTGCTAAATCGTGTTCACAATGCATTCAATAGTATGTGTCCACACGAAATTCGGTGATCTATTTCGCAAGGAGTATATGATAGAGTTATAAAATGCTTAAATCAAATTGGCGGTCATGTGGAACATTTGTAATGATTCATTTTATCTTTTTTATCACTTTTCTTCTAGTTATGTTCAAATAATTGTTTTATGTTTTTCATTTGTTATTATGCTCTCAATTTTGTTATCTTCTTGTTTTATTTCATTGTTTTAATAAAATAGAATTTCTGTAGTTTGAATTAAGTTCATTTTATTTTTGAAATACATTTCAGTTTCTGTCAAAAATCACATTAAAGTAGAAAATATTAATTAACAAGAAAATTGTCGATAATAGGTATAGGTAATGTTATAGCCAAACGATGCATAACTAAATGCTGCATCTATTCATCCAATAATATACATTTGAATTAACAAAGTTTTTCAACTTTGAAAATTGTTTAATAGTTCATCAAATTTTGAACACCATGTATGCAATAAATCAATTGTCAATGAGTATTTCAAAAGTATAGTTCTTATGCTTCTGTCTACTCCAGAAGCACTTTCCATCAGTCAAAAATAAGTAAGACAAGCAGTGTTGAAAATAGGGTTACATCTTTCAAAATTTTTGAAAAGATATCTAAGAAACAGTTGAAAAAAGGTATAAGAAACCCTTATAAGACATCCTAAAATTTTATCAAGAATTCAAAAATAAAATAATATACAGGGTGTTCCATTTAAAATAAGGAAGTTAGTGGCGACTTCCGGTATAACCGGAAGTAACATTACCTTGAAAATATTTTAGAATGAAAGAGAATCTTAAATAACCCTTAAGTCCAAAATTCAGATTTCTAAATTGTTTCTAACCACATAAACTTCTAACGAACGCCTACCGTGGAAAACCCTGTATATATATATATATATATATATATATATATATATATATATATATATATATATAATAACATACATACTGTCCGGATATACGAGCGACTATATTTCGACAATGGTAGGGTCTAGAGGTTTGAATTTGACCGCAAGGGGGCGTAACTACTATGAAGAAACATAAAATTCACGCTATCTTGGAAAGTTAGAGGATGAGATATAACCTTCAAAACATCATTTGACGGCTTGGGTAATATCGCACATTTTGCTTTAGACATTTCATCGTACATATCATAATACGAAAGCTAAGATTTGTCAATATTTGCATTTACATCGCCTGAATCGTTCAACCGATTTGAATATTTTGTCTCATTTGAAAGAGTGTTTATGCTCTTTTAAACAAAATTTAGTAAACTGTTTAGTTTAGTAAATAACTAGAGGACGTTATCTGTAGCTTATACATTTTGTGACTTTCGAAAAAGTTAATGGAAAGATATTTTTGAAAGACTTAAACCAACATAAAATAACTAAATTTTGAAAAGCATTCCGAATCTTCAACTGATCTTGATTTATATAACGTAAAATTGTAATCAGATTGTTACCGTATCGAAAACAAATTGTATAACTGACGTAATTTAAATTTTGATTATTTCTTATTTAGCACAAATCGTTAACACGTCGACGTCCTTCACATTTATTTCAATGGTAAATATTTTGAAGCGTGTTTAAGTCAACGGGCCAACACTACAGAATAAATGAAAAGCAAATTACAATTACTAATTAGTCACAAAAAGCTCAAAAACATTTTGAACATTTGTGAGCTTTTGTGACCAATTTAGTAATTGTAAGTTATTTTATTTTTCATTTGTTCATGTAAGTTAGTTTTAATAAACATCGACTTCAAAAATATTTGAACCAGTTCCTAAGCCTGATAAAATGAGAAAGTCTCGACGTTAACGATTTTGTGCTAATGGGAAAAAGTTTAATCAAAATTTAAATTGTCAGTTACATCTACGGCATTTGTTTCTCTCGATAAGAAAACTTAATCTGATTGAAGCACTCAATTTTGACATTTTCATATAAATCAAGATAGGTAGAGTCAGGAATGCATTTTACTAAAATTTAGCTATTTTATGTTGGTTTAGAGTCTTCAAGAAAATTTCCATTTAACGTTTTTCGAAAATCACAAAATGTAAACGCTGCAGATAACGTCCTCTAGTTTATTTACTTTAAATTAACAGTATACAAAATCACTTTCTATATGAAAAAATACTCTTTCAAATGAAATCAAAAATATTCAAATCGCTTTAACGGTTCAGGCGATGTTAAAGTGCAAATATTGACAAATCCTTTGGCTCCCCCCTCCCTTGTTATGATAATTCCGAAAAAATGTCTTTGAGGTAAAAACAATGTAACAAGCTGAGAAACAATCACTCTCTAAATAGTATTTTTTTAAATAATTAATATTAACAGAAAAATAAGAAAAAATATTGAACAAGCAGCATTGATATTAAAAATATCTCACATGCACAGGCGTCACAACAGTTGTTGAAAATGTGCACCTCCAACTCTAAGACAGGCATCCATCCTACGACACATGGATTGGCGAACCCGTTAAAATAATTCGGCTGTGTCTAATTGTTTCACAGGATGCGACAATCAAGTTTCTTAATTCGTCTATAGTTTGCACTGGAGTCGTATAAACCAACTGTTTGAGGTGAGCCCAAAGGAAAAAAATCCATTGAATTTAAGTCTGGAGACCTTTGGGGCTAGGATTGAGTGCCTCCTCGACCTATCCAGCGATTTGCGTATATATTGTTCATATATTCACGTGCAACTAAACTGAAATGGGGTGGAGCACCATCGTGCATAAAATACATTTGTAACCTTGTCTTGCAAACGTACGGACAATTCATCCTCAATAAAACGGCGATAAACATCTCCAGTAAGCCTCGGTGGTAAAAAAATTGCCCTATTAAGTGGTCTCCCACAATTCCGACCCATACATTAAGTGAAAACTACTGTTGATGACCGCCTTCTAATATTGCATTTGGATTCTCGTCCTCCCATACATGATTATTATGGAAGTTCACTAAGGCTTCTCTAGAAAAATTCGTCTCATCCGTGAATAGCACTTGTACTAAAAATTGAGGATTTTCCCCAATTTTTTGTCGTATCCAACAACATAAATCTAATCTTAACGGATAATTAGTCGGTAAAAGTTCCTGAACCAGTTGGATGTGATAAGGGTATAGAAGATTAATTTTTAAAATCCTGAAAATTGTAGAGACTTGCATTAGGTTTCTGGCAATTTGTCTGGTACTTGTTCTTGGAGTGTCCTCGATTTCATGAAGTGCATCTTCCTCCAATTGTGGGGTTATTGCTGTGTGGGGTCGCCCATTTCCTGCGGTAAGTTTTGGAAAACTTCCAGTTTCAATAAGACGTTGATGAAGACGGGTGAACACAGTATGATGAGGAATTATACGATTAGGGTATTTCTGCTCATAGAGGCGCCTGGCGGCTAATGCATTTCCGTTGGCAAGGCCATAAAGGAAATGCATATCACACATTTCACTATTTGTGTAATTCATTTTAACAAGCAAGAATTGACAAATACACACGTTAAGTACTTATTAAAATCGCACATTTCAGCTATCAATTTTTTGCTCAAAAAAAAAAAGGAAAGAGACAAAAAAGTTCTATTTTTAATCATATAATCAGAAAAAAACTAAGAAAAAGCAGTGGTGTCTCATTTTTTACTTATTAATACCAACAGCAGTGAGTCCCCGGCCGCCACTGGAATAGATAAAATAAATCAAATTACGCCAGAAGACGTCTACCGTTTTATAAACAACCATACCAAATTTGAAAAAAAAAACGGAATCAGGGTTCTCTAGATATTAGTAAAAAACTTGTATTTTCTCTAAACTTTAACACCCTGTATCTCAGAAACGAAGCATTTTCGGACATAGCTTCATAGGAACCTTCTTTCTTATATTTGGTCAAGGAAACTGAATTTTTTCGCCATATTATTGAGACACCCTGTATTTTATTTTTTTAAATGCTGTTTTTCCTTTGATAACTGTACGCCATTGGTAACAAAAACTACCATATGCAACCTCCATTTTGTTCACCACTGCTCTCTTTCGTAAGGACTTTATTGTATTTATTCAATGTTTGAGGTTCTCAGAATCGAGCATTTTGCTTTGATGATAAAATTTGTAGAATACATTGCGTTAATACGATTTGAATTTGACATCTAAATAATTACAAATCTACGTTTTTTGTGGACAACTGGTTTTTTATTATGTATCATTTACAATGTCGTTATTGTATTGGTATTTGTTTGATGCTTTAAATCTGTTTGAATTTCCTCCAACGTTTTAAGTTTTGTTTCATTTAGAAAACAAATAATAAATATTAAGCTGAAAATACTACAAAATGCAAAAGTTAAACATGGTACATGCAATCCAAATTTGTCGTTTGTATATTGAAAGAACTTGGAAGCAAGAGTTGAAAATATACAAAAAGAAATTTCAGAAAAACTACCCGCAAACGCTTTGGCTCCAATAGGAAATGATTCTCCAAAATACGTTATTGGTACGGTGCTTAACCCTACACCGTATCCAGTTATGTATAAAAAAAATCCTATTAAAGGTATCCAGGAGAGGGAACTAAGATCGATACTATGCAAATCCTGTAGAGCAAAAAAAATTCCGACACACAATAACGATACACTCACAATGATTACAGAAAGAATTAAGAGTGGTTTCCTACCAGCTTTATCAACAATTACCATCGAAATGAAGCTAGCAACAATTTGTAATGTATAAAAAATGGAAGAAGATGTGATAGGATGAATAAATATTTCAGAGTGTTTAAGAATGATTGGGAGATAAAATGTAAATGAATATATTCCGCTCCACTGTTGTGCAAAATATAACATTAAAACTACACAAATAACTTTTCTACTATTTTTTTTCATAAACAAGTTCTTTAGTGCGTCTTTGGTATTTCTAACTTCACAAACTGCGCCTGAAATCCGTTGAATTTCGTCATCAACTTTAATAGCTCCTCTGTACCTATGTATGCTCTCCTTTGCCTGTTCTGTCATTCCTTTCAATAGGTAATAGTAGGGGGTATCAGGTAAATGTATAAATACCAAAAATGCTAAAATGGGAAAAGCAATATTAATAAGAGATACTTGTTGGATACTTAGGTATGATCCTGTAATATTAATTACTAACACACCACACAGGAATGAAACTGATAAAGCAGATAAAAACAAACCTCTCACATTTTGATTAGCAACTTCAGAAAGGTATATTGGAAATGAGGAAAAGATTATACCAAATGATAGTCCACCTACAAACCTAGAAATGTATAATTCTTCTAAAGAAGTTGCAAATGCCATTATTAACCATGAAATAATAAACGGAAAATTGCTAAAAAGGAGCAATTTTTTACGCCCAAATCGATCGACAATAAATGAAGATGTAATAGACCCAAAAATTGCTCCGAATAAAACTAGAATGGCTATCCATGATCCTTCATTCTGTGTTATCGGAATTGATGAGTTATCATCCAGCAACAGAGGCAAATACGGTGAGGGCCAGCCTATCTTGAGGCCGCAAGAAAACGTGTTAAGTGCACCTAAAAATACTTGTATTGTTAACATACTTTGCGTTTTTAATAACACTTACCTGAGGTTACTGCTAAATATTGTAAGGGTGTATCTTTTAATTTAGTAAGTGCTGGAATCATTTTGGTTGATATTTCACAAACTCAATGGTTATTTTTTATTACAGTTCGCAACAATAACTCAATAAGTTTTATTATTAAAACTAAGCTCTATTATCATAAAGGTGACATTAACAGCTACAAAACTGCGCACGAGTTAATAATTAACACTCACATAACAACTAATTGGTTGATAAGCAATATTAATTTTTCTAGGAACATGTTTTTAACCAAACTTCACAGAATACGTTCCGATTACGTTCAAATAGAATAGTGAAGACGTACATGGATATAAAAATTACTTGAAGAATTCACAAGAATAACGAATCCTTGCCATAAAAAATAGTACTACGAAACTGTTTAAAAAGATCAAAAAAGCACAAAAGTCTGAAGTTGATTAATTTTAATAATTAGTACAATCTGAATTCAAAGGCACAGACGTAAAAAAAAGTTTTTTCATATGAGTTGCTCCACCACGATTTACTATGCACTCATCTAAATGGCCTGGCATTCTGTCAATCAAGCGCTAAATCTTTAGCTGCGGTGTACAATTCTAAACTTCCTGAATCCGCAGTCTAAGGTGGTGGAAACCTTTGGTGGTGTGGTAAATCAGTCAAGCTGCTATGGGTCATACTTCAAACATGCTCAATGGCTGAGAAATATGGCGACCGAGCTGGCAACAGTGTTAACTGCTTACAAACATGGTATCGTAAACCTTCCCGCATAATAGCACGCGTTATCTAGTTGAAAAATGAGTTTTGATACCACCGAAGACGGAAGTGCAACAGACTCCGGCAAATTGGCAATGAAACTGACTGCGTTTAAGTTGCCATCAACTAGTTCCAAAGGTGATTTGCTGCCACAACGTATTGCATCCCATATTGTCACTCCTTGTGTGAAAGCTGTGTTGCGTTTTACGTAAACGTCTAACCCACAAAGCACGTCACTATGCCATTCTCGAGACCAATTTGTTCTTTTGTTGCTGCATTATAGTTTGCAGGTGGAAGATAGAAAAATGGAAGGTAAAAATTTAGTCCATAAGATTTCATTTGACGGAAACAGATGACATTGATATTTAGCGTCCTGCACCTCCCAACCGGGACGTTTAAATTGACAGAGTTGTTGAAAATCTATCCCTTGTGGTAAAAATCGCAAACGGCGTTCTTCACGATCTGCAGTCACCCGGGGACGTTCAAATCCAGCGTGGCGTCACCAAACTCCTTTGAACTATCTGGACCAACATCCTTACACCGTTATAACATCACGATTTGCACGATGAGCAATATCTCTATTTGAAAGCCTGGCCTCTTGCGTACCAATAATACGGTTACGTTCAAAATCATTTAGTTGCCAACAATTTGTACGTTGGTCAACTCTTGGCATAAAGCAATAGTGGATAAACCAATCGAAAAATTGACAGTTATTACACAGTAATAGCTTTTTTAATAAAACTTGCTGTTACTCAGTAACAACAAAGGGATGACCAAAAAAAAAAAGCAAAATTTTTGTTTAAATTTTAGTCATTACTTTATTTTATCAAAATAGACATGTTTTGAAAATTTCGTTAAAAAATGATCAACAATTTCAAGTGCTGGAATTTTTATGGATATGCACAGGTTGGTCCACGCTCAACGGAGTGAAGTGTACCGACTAAAGGATCATCGTTTTGTTCGGAAATTTGGTTGAAAATATATATATATATATATATATATATATATATATATATATATATATATATATTTGATAGTGGCTAAATTTAAAATATAAGTAATATTAATATATAATTGTAAAGGTACAGACTCTCATAATCGGGGATAGGGTTCAATTAATATGTTTGATTTAATACAGGGGATAGAGTTCAATTTAGATTTGTTAGAAAAATAAAATAAAAGTAAATTACACTTTGATATGAATTTAATTTTTTTATATATGAATTTAATTGCATTTGGAAGTACAACTGAAATCATTAAATGGTTCTTTATTATGTAAATTCCACGTTATATCAAGTAGCTTGTATATGAAACAGACCTTATTAAAATTTGCACAATAACGCATGCGTAGCGTCTTAACTGAAATTAAATAGCAAACTGTCAAAATTGTTAAATGGAAAATTCTTAAAAATGTGAACTTAATAAATTTACAATTGAAATTGAAATGTTGATAGAAGAATAAACATTTAATTGTTTTATAGATGTTTATACCGCTATTGCATAAACATTTACACCTATACATGAAACACAAATGCAGGAAATTTCACAAATAATGGATACAAATTTAAGGGTTATTATAAAATAGACTCACATGTGTATCGGCATATTTTCAAAAAGGATGTTTTCATTCGGCTGGATTGTTGTTCCAATTGCTGCTGCATGTACTTCCAAACTTCATTCAAAGTACCTCGGTCAAATGGTGACTTTCTTGTAGTAATCGTTACTTAAATTTGCTGAAATAACTTCAACCAAGCACTGAGTTATTTATTATTATATTTAAAAGTTGTTTTAAATTGTTTAAATAATTTTCGGTTTAAATATTATGTTTAAGGTTGTAAATCTTTAATTTTAATTCACTTTTGTTTTTAGGAGCCGATATGGAATATCGTTTATTATTATGTCGCACCAGGAAAATAAACATCAATTCAGAAAAATTGAATAATTTTTATTTACGATAAACATAAGCAAAACAAAAATACAACAACCGAATTTTAAAAACGTTAAACTTGAATCGTAACAAACTTTATGATTATGGAAAATTATCGGTAACCTAACTTTATTTATGATTGTAGGTTAAGAACAATTGTTGAATTCTCGGCTCTTCACTAAACTCGTTTCGAAATTTCCGAAAGTAAACGTTACTTGAAACTTACGTGTTAACACAAAACACAACACTTTGGCCTTTTGTCACAAAAATTAAGACTGAAAAACAGATGGAAGAGGGAGATCGTTTCAGGATCAATTCCTTATATACTATCCTGTTAGCTACAAAAATTTCAATTTTTTTCTTTCAATACAAAGTAACTAAGTCCGTGATTGGTTCAAATAAATTTGAAAACTTATCTAAAATATAAATTATGCAATAACTTTCTTAATATGCTTCTGATTTACATTTTGAAAACATAATTGAAATCTATGCATGATTCCGCGTAAAATGATACCTCACATGACATATCTGTTCAAAAATGTACGATTTGACTTATTCTAATCTAAATTTACTTATATCTAAAAAACCCTACTTTCTACACTTAAACTAAATACATATTCGTGATCTGCATGAAAAATTGAATTGGAAAACATTTATTTAAACAAAAATATCTTAAATTTAAAGGAAAATTCTTTTTCATATAGGAAATTTGTGTAGTTAACCCCATTTTCATAATTTTATGTTTAAATGACTTGTACAAAGTAAATTACTACATGGAAATGAGGAAAACCTCCTATTAATTACACTAATAATTTATTCTAAGCTCAAATTATTCTATAAAACTATAAATTTGCAAAAAACTTAAAATTAAAACTTAACCTAACTTTACATAAATGTTCATATAATTTGCGTATCTAACGTCCAAATTATTCAAAATGTTACTCTAACAATTTATTAAATCTGTCTACAACATCCCCAATGTTCACTTTTATTGTAACGTTTAAAATTTTGTCACTTCAACAATCCATATTGTTAAACACATTTCTTTAAAAATTTTACACAATACGTATTTGTATGTAAAATATCCATATGTGAAATTGTTTTTTAAATTGAGTTCAATGTTTACTATGTAGTACTTCTTCTGTTGCACTTTTATATACACTAATATTGTGAGTATTAACTAAATCATGTCCGTACCGTAACCCTTTCTTAAATTTTTAAATCTTTTCTGCATTTTACCTGGCTTAAAACATGTTCTAAATATAATCATAAATCTAAACTGTGTGATAAACATCTGTAAAATACCCAAATGCCAAAATACTTTATGTGAACTGTAAATTTAATGAAATATTTTCTACGTACTTAATCGTACTTACAAATATAACTTCATCTAATCTACCTGACATGTTTCTTACATAACACAATGCTTTTTATGATTAAACAAACTTGTGCAAATCTTATCAAGCCTGTTTCATCAAATCAAATGAATTTATTTCATTCGTTTACTAAAATACTTCAAATAAATGCAGTGTAAATATACTGTAATTGATCTCAAATTGTCCACTATAAGAAATACAAGCTTATACACCCAATTCCCCGTCTTAAACTTATATCTAACCATCTCTAATATATATATATATATATATATATATATATATATATATATATATATATATATATATATATATATATATATATATATATATATATATATATATATATATGAATATATGCATTAATATAGGCTACATTTTAAAACTATTTTGAAATGTACAATGTTCCGAGCATGTGTGGCATATTAAAGTTATGTTTTTTTAATGAAACACTTTGTATCTTAAAGAATTTCGATTGCACCTAAAAAATAAGTCAGCTTTGCTAAAGGTTCCTTATACCTAAATGTAGCCGTTGAGATACAACACCTTCTTTGAAAATATTAGATATTTTTAAAAACTAATATTGTTGAACCGAATACATATTAGATACTTATACAAATTTAGGCATAATATCACGTGTCTCAGAGAGTTTTGCACTATTATTTTATTTATAGATTTGAAAGCCTGTTGATATCACATTACCTCATTATTTGCAATGTGCAAATGTGAAGACTAGTTTCTTTCCGTTATCAAACTATCCAGTAATTGACTTAAAAAAAAAGTAATTTCAAAAATCTTGTGTGTTTGTAATAAAAAGTGTATTCACAATTAGTTCGTAACATACCGCTTTTCTAACCCTTTAAAGGGTGAAAACTGAATGATTCTACTGGTTTACTTTAAGCGGTCAGTAATAACAAAAAAAAGAGACAGTAATGAGATGAAGCGGTCAGTAATGGACCACTTTGCAACCGGTGGGGGAGCTACTATCAATGTCAAATTGACAAATTGCCAATTTTAATAAACAGTCAAGAGTATGCAACCATTTTTTCTCATGTGCGTAGATGGTGAGTGAACGCAAGCAATAGGTGAAAATAAACAACACGTTTTCTTCAATGAGCGTATTTAATAAGTATAACAAGTAACGACAAAGCCAATAGAAAATTGATGGCTTCTCATTAAAGTAAAAATTAAAAATCGCATTGTCACGATCTTCAGTATTAAATCAGAAGCCGTGATGGATCTGTTCCAAAATTTTTTGATTTGAATTGTATAATGTTGATTGTTCTCTAATTGTGAATAAAATCGTATATAAACCTCGGCAAAGATTCCCGTTACCGTCTGCCTTGTATGAGGTTTTTTCAGGGGGTTTTCTTCATACACATGTAGCGGCATGGTCACTGCGTATATGCACATCATGTGCGGCTACTTAGGCGAATACTGGAGTAGTATTTCCCCCCTCAGAATCCTAACTCCGTTCCTTCCGATCCTATCCTGACCACACCCATCCTTAATCCCACCATGCATATATTCGTAATTTTTTTACACCAGTCTCTTCGTTAGTTGATAATCCATAATATTAGAATATTAAGATAATCATAAAATCAGTTATTAATTTAATTTTAATTAAAAAAACCTCCGACGCTCCCACCTGATCATAGGAAGAATTGGAATGTCCAAGCGTCACCGCCGCGATCGAATCGACGTTAAATAGGTAGGTCGCGAAAACTTTCCCTCATACTCCTTTCCTTCTTTCTGCTGTATTACGGTAATATCGAAAAGTGTACTTATTGAGAAATATGAGGTAGAATAGCTTTAATTAGTTATGTAAATTTATTTATTGCACTACCGAGACTAGAATGGATACTTTAGTCTCTGTCTACAGGGACTAAAGTGGGTCATTTATTCCCTAGGGATTAAATATGGATTGAATCCCCTAGAGGGTTCATTGACAGATGTCAAACTTCAAATATTTTTTATTAATTTTTTTACGAACCATTAACATTAATATTATTACAATTAATAAATATCGGACGATTAATTTCCGAAACGATACTGCTGGATGTAAGGTTGAACGCATCTTCAAATGAATCAGTGCCTGTGGGCCGTTCAGATTGGCACGAGGGTCCTGGGGTGAGGTAGATGGTGTTTCTTGATCACCTCCACCTCCAAAAATTTGTACGGCGATAAGGTTCTTATTATTAAGGGAGTTTTCCACGTACCCTTCTGCAACAGTTGCAGACTTCCATCCCCTATGTCTTTTTAAAAAGTCAACAGTCGTACCTAAATCAGCTAGTAGAGATGCAGAGGTTCGCCGCCAACAATGTCCTGTATATAATCACGCATCTGGTAAGTCTAAGAATGTTGCAACTTTCTGGGGCAATTTTCCAAATATATTCCTTCCTACAGATTGCACTGTACACTGTTTGTTAACGTAACGAACAAAAAATCTTGAATAGGGAGTTTCGGCTTTTCTCAATGACATATATTTCTTGCAGATTTTTGTATAACTAATGATAGTTTTATCTGAATCTTTTGCAACGAAGTTCCTCTCCGTTCCATTTTTGGTAGTTCTAATGTTAACAAAAAATCTGTTGCCCAAATCAGTCACATCATTAATTGACAATTCGACTAATTGAAGTCCTGTACAAGCCCCTGCCACACCAAATACGCGTGCTACCTACAAAAGAATCATTTCTAAAAGTAGCTACAATGGTTTTTGGACATACTCACTTTTGTCATTAAAAATGTGTCATCTGAAGCTTCCTTTAGAAACGTATCAATCTGTTCTATAGTTAGTACCTTTGACTCTTCGATTTGTAACCAAAATTTTTCCTTTTCAGAAGCGTCGGCGTCGTCAATTTGTGGAATTTACTTATATCAACATTATGTTTAACGTTAAGCATAGTTTTTAACATTGTTTAACATTGAATACTGGGCCCACAATGTAGAAGCAGCAAATTTGTTTACCTTTTCATTAAAAAATACAAGCAATGCCTCTTCGTTAAAATTAGTAATTTTATTTTCACAGCACCACTTTAAAAATATATCATACCCTTTATCGTAAATTTTACGAGATTTGAAAGGCAGTAAGTCTTCTAAAGCCTCTTCAGCGGTTTTTTCTAGATCAAATTCGTCGTACATATTTATTACCCTTTGTAAAATTTTTTTCAAATATGGCTACCGCTGTTTACTAATCCCCTTTTTTTTCAAATAGCAAGATTTCTAGATAATTTTATACAAATTCGTCACATTGACACGAACAAATTAGGAATTATTGTACATAAAAAATAAATACTTTGGAAGTGCAAAAAATAGCGTATATACTTCGGGACCAAAGTGCCTAAACCCCTTGAGTGGTTGGTGCCAAACCCTACTCGCGGGATTAAATGCTGCACTTTGGTCTCTCTATATACAATATACTATTAATAGATACTTGCTCCAGGATTAAATTTGAAAGTATTTAATTTATCTTAATACTTGTAGTAAAGATTGTTAGCTACTGATGATCTTAAGCTTAAATCTTAACCGCCGAAGCTTAATTATATTCAGCCATTTAATCATCTATCGTTGGTGAAGGAGCCGTGCTTGTAAAGAGGAAACTGGGACCTTTGTCTGCTTCTCTAAGCGTCATCCGTCGGCAATAAATTACTTTTAAGAACATCATCTTCCACCACTCTGAAGCTCTCCTCCACTGAGGGACCCGGAGCATCCCGTTTGGGAGACCGTCTACTGTCCCGAATTGGCCCGTAGCACTTTCGACCAGAAGCCGTTCTCCGTATTCCGTCCAGGATTTGAATTGCGATATATATATATATATATATATATATATATATATATATATATATATATATATATATATATATATATATATACACATATTTTGAGATGGTTAGATATAAGTTTAAGACATGGATTAGAGTGCATAAGCTTGTATTTCTTGTATTGGGCATTTTGAGAGAAATTACAGTACATTTACACTGCATTTTATTAAGTGATATAGCTAAACGAGTGAAAGAAATTGATTTTGATTTAATGAAACAGGCTTGATGAAATTTGCACAAGTTTGTTTAATCATAAAAAGCATTGTGCTATGTAAGGAGAATTTTCCTCTAAAGTTAAGATATTTGAGTTTAAATAAACGTTTTCTAGTTTAGTTTTTCGTGTAGATCACGAATATGTATTTAGTTTAAGTGTAGAATTTAAGGTTTTTTAGATATAAATGAATTTAGATTAGAATATGCCAAATCGTACATTTTTGAACCAATATATGGCTCGTGAGGTATCATTTTGTGCGGAATTATGCGCAGATTACAATTCTGTTTTCAAAATGTAAACCAGAAGTATATTAAGAAAGTTATGGCATAATTTGTATTTTAGTAAAGGTTTCAAATTTGTTTAAACCAATCAGAAGCTTAGTTACTTTGTTTGTATTGTAAGAAAAAGAATTGAAATTTTTGTAGCTAACAGGATAGTATATAAGGAATTTATTCTGAATTCCTCTCCTCTCTTCTCTTTCAATTGTAAAAGTTACTAACAAAAGTCAAAGTGTTGTGTTTTGTGATAACATGTAAGTTTCAAATTACATTTCTTTCGGAAATTTTGAAACACGGTTAGTGAAGAGCCGAGAAATCAGAAACAATTGTTCTTAACCTACGATAAATATAAAGTTAGGTTACCGATAATTTTCTATAATAATAAAAGTTTGTTTCGATTCAAGTTTACCGTATTCAAAATTTGGTTGTGTTTTTGTTTTGTTTGTGTTTGTCGTAAATAAAATTTTTCAGTTTTCTGAATCTATGTTTAATTTTGCTGGTGCTACAAAAAGATATTCCATATCGGGATCTAAAACAAAAAAATGACTTAGAATTAAACTTTTACGAACTTAAAACAAAATTCTTAAATCGAAAATTTTACGAACATTTAAACAACACTTAAATAAAAAATAATTATAAATACAGTGCTTAGTTGAAGTTATTAAAGCCAATATAAGCAACAACACGTTTACCAAAAAAGAAAAGTTGTCATTCAACTAGGTGTACGGTGGTTGAGGATTGGAAGTATTAGCAGCAACGATTTGAATTGCGAACCAGTAACATCGACTACAAATGGGAAGAAGCCTACCCAAGTTTTTATATGGAACCAGCCAAATGAAGACATCCTTTGGAAATATGCCGATACACATGCGAGTCCATTTATGATAACCCTCAAATTTGTATCCATTATTTTTGTAATTTCCTGCATTTGTGTTTCATTTATATGTGTGTACGTTTATGCAATAACGGTGTAAACATCTGCAAAGTAATTAAACATTTATTATTCTATCATCATATTAAATTCAATTATAAATTTATTAAATTCACATTTTTAAGAATTTTTCCATTTGACTATTTTGACAGACTGATATTTATTTCAATTAAGACGCTACGTATGCGTCTTCGTGCAAATTTAATTAAGGGCTATTTCACATACGATCTATTTATCATAATTTTAAATTTACATATAAAAAAATTAAATTTATATCAAAGTGTAAATTATATTTATTTTCTTTTGTCAACAAATCTAATTGAACTCTATCCCCGATTATGAGATGTATGAGCTAGTTCGGTGCATTACAATTTAACAATTTAACATTTATAAATTGAACTTTACTCTATCCCCGATATAAGATAATACAATTGAGATATATTTAAACATTCCAATATATATATATATATATATATATATATATATATATATATATATATATATATATATATATATATATATATATTAATAGTCTGATTCCCAACGGTCATCACAAACTCGATGTTCGTTCGTTATTTTTCTTTTCTGCGAAGACATATTTCACCGAGTATTTCACTTAAAAAGGCTTTAGAATTGGTGCGTACTACGCAGTAGAACAATTATTAACTAACTCTGCCCGTCCCGCTTGACTCAACCTCTTTATATATAGCGCGTGGCTTCCCGAATATTCGAGAGTGACCGAGTAAGATCGGTTCAATTTCCATTAACTTCGCTGCGACCTTCTATCCGTCGCCAGTGGCGTCACACGTTATTTTATTTGTATTTTATGATTAATGTAACAATTGTGCATATTTCGTATTTGAAGGTAATTTACACATTGAGAAGCAGTACAGTACAGTACAGTACAGTAACGTCGCGGGCCGCATGCAGCCCGCGGGCCTCGCGTTGGACAGCGCTGTATTTATATCATTAATTTACTTAAGATAACCAACACCTCTAAGAATTGATAAATTACAATAATAACAAATATGAAAGCTTCCATGTGATAATATTTGATGATGCAATTAATATTTGATGTTTGCCTATTGTTTACAGAATTATATGTTATACTAGCTATTATATAATGTTATATATTACACAAAACTACAGAGAATATAACTACATATACACATATATATTCCGTAAATAAATTAATAATTTTTTTTCTTCCGAACGAGTCTCAATTTTTTGTATTGGTGGAAGCTGACTGCAAGCTTCCTTTGCAAGCAGAAAACACCTTTACGCAAAGCATGCCTTGGAAATTTAATGTCCGAATTAACAAATGTTACAATGGAGCGATTTGATATCCAACAATGTGTGTTCTGTCTCCGCAGTTTTTTTTATGAAATCAGTCTGCAGACTGCAGTTCGGCGCAGGTTTCGTGCTCGTTATGCTCTTCACAACGTAAATGATGCAACTAGTACCAATCGTACCAAGTCCTAGATATGGAAATTTTAAGAAAGGGGTTCTACTGAACATTCTCGTTCAAAATATTGATCGTGTTCGTAATGCAGTTGTCCGACATCCATGCAGATCAGTGCGAAAACAAGCTTCGGGTTTGCAGCTACATAAGTGTAGTGTTATTTGCATCTTCAAAAGCTGCACCCTTTTAATATTCAGTGCAAGAATTAAAGAAACTAATTACCCTATATGATTAACGTTTGTCAACCAAATGTTGGAAGGATTTCACAATTTTACAAATTTTTTTTCTTTGTATGGATACGCCAACAAGCAAAATTGTCGTTATTGGTAACAAAAGGATCCGGGGGGAAACAAGTAGCCCTGAAGTTACTGTTTAATGAGCACATACACGTATTCCCAATGATCTGAATTTGTTAATGTTAATTTCAGTAAGATAGGGCTACTAGCCACGCATCAAATAATGCAATAAAAGCTGCAGGAGCACTCTTTTCGGATAAATTGATATCAAGAAGAGGCGACATAAACTGGTCCGGGCTTCGCTTTAATTGATCTTTTTATGAGGCTATCATAAAATCGAGTTCATAATCGAGGAAGAGATTGAACCCATTACTCTTGAATTATGCACAAGCATAATGGAAAATCTAAGGAATCGCTTGGAAGAGTGCCAGCGGCGAAATGGATTACCACTAATTATAGTTTTAGGTTTTAAATAGTTTTTTTTTAAAGTTGCAAAAAATACGTTAGACAAATCTGTAAAATTCAAATTTCGGAAAATGTCCAACAGGAGTCAAGATTTAATTTAAATCTTTCAAAACTTCGAATTGTTAAAGATCTCAAAAGTAAAAATTGTTTTTACCTCAAAGCAGATAAAGGCAATCAAGTAGTAATTTTAAACAAGGAGGATTATTTTGCTTTAGTCAAAGAACTCTTAAGTTCAGGATCTTATTCAGTAAGTACCAAAGATCCCCTTCCTAAAATGATTACTTCAACTAGGAAGATTTTATAGCATGTAAAAGAGTTGTGGAAGACTCTCTTAAGTTTCGACTAACGGTATCCAATCCGGTGCTTCCTAGAATGTATTGCTTGCCTAAAATTCATAAACCACGTAATGCTATGCGACCCATTGTTTCTGGTATTAATTCACCTACTTGTCTGCTGTCCAAATGGTTATCTAGTAAATCTCATAACCTCTCCCACCAACAGCCCAACTTCAGTGTGGCAAATTCGTATGAATTTATTGATAAAATTAAAAACATTCAACTTACAGAAAATGAAATTTTAGTCTCATTCGACGTTTGTTCACTGTTTCCGAGCGTTCCAATAGATCAAACCTTAGCTTATTTGGAAGATGTTTTAAAACAAAACCATTTGGAAGATAGAGAAGTAGAAGATTTTCTTAAATTAACAGATTTGTATATGAAACAAACCTTTCTCAAAATTAACCATCAAGTTTTCCAGCGAGAACATGGTACGACAATGGGCAATAGCTTATCTCCGTTTATAGCCAATCTATTCATGGGTAAATTTAAGACAGACTTAAAACGCGATTTGCCTTATTTTCCTAGAGTTTGGATTAGATACGTGGATGATGTGTTTGCCATCCTTAATACTACAATTTGTAGCGTTGAGAACTTTGCAGAAACTTTAAATTCGAAATTTCCGACAATCAAATTTATCTATGAGATAGAGGCAAATGACAGTCTCCCGTTCCTTGATACTCTGGTAACAAGAAAACTAGATATAGATATTTATCGTATGGAAACTAGCACTAAAAGATTCATAACCAATGACTCAAATAACTGTAGACAGCATAAACTCGCGGCTTTTAACTTTTTGGTTCATAGATTGCTTAACCTTCCTCTTTCAGTTCAAAATTATAATAAAGAATTGCGCACTATTAAAGGAATTGCTGCATACAATGGGTTAGGAAACAAACACATTGGATGAGAGTCAAGAACGTAACTACATTAGGTAACGCTAGAGAACAAATAGAAACAAAATATGTAAAGTTACCAAACTATCCTGCTTATACAAAAGCTCTACCTAAAATCTTTTCCAAAATTAATTTGAAAACAGTCACTACTTCAGATAATAGTTTGCAAACTCTTTAGGCAATCCAAAAGATAAAGTGGATAAGCAGGATAGGTCGGGAATTTATAAGATTGAGTGTAAAAATTGTGAACAGATATATGTGGGGCAAACTAAATAACCTATCAAAATTCGCTTTAAAGAACATTTAGCTAATATAAAATACAAACGTTGGGACAGTCTGTCGTAGCCCTACGTATGTTTGATAAGAATCATGTAGTAGATGAGGTATCACTAATCAAACATGTTAGTAATAAGCACGAACTTGACTGTTATGAAAGTTTAGAGATCTACAAAAACAAACAAATTCTAATAAATAATGATGATCAAGGACCTTTATGCTACTCAGAACTCATTAAACTTTCATAACTTTCACTTTCACTTTCACAGGATTGGCAACGACGCGTTACTCCCTGATGGTATATGTTAGAAATTTTCTTTAGTCCGCCCTAGTCGACCGCTGATAATGATAGCGTAGCTATCGAAACCCGTTCGGTGTTTTTTAATTTTGTGTGGTACGTGGGTGTATTTTGTTTGTTACAGATCCTGCCACAGTTTTCCAGTGTTACAGATTTTTGTGAAATTTGAAAAATTGAAAACGCAAACGTAATCTTGTTGTTAATATAACAGTTTGATAAACGTATAAAGCCAACTATGTAATACAATTTTAGTAAAGAATAACTAGATCAATAATAAATTAAATATTGTTAAACTGCTTTGAAGATGACAAATCAGAACACTCTCCGACGGTCGAAGGCTAACAGTGAAACATGTCTTAACCAAAGAAAATATTTAACAAAGTTTATTTAAGCTATGATGTAAGTGTAAAGTTGCAAAAACGCAATTTCAAATTGATAAAAGCATTCACAAATGGAAACTTGATATCGATTAAAATAATCCAGTCAAATCTAACAAAGAAAAAGCTTTGTCAGTAAACAAATTAATGTTATTTAGTAATGAAAATTTAATGTAGTATTATTATAAGTTTTTGTTATGAACGAATAAGTTCAAAGGTAGATATGTAATTCTAATTTTAATTAATGTAGTATGTTTTATGTAATTTTTAATTTTAATTTTGATTTCAACTATTTGTCTCGTTCGAATGTATGGGAGCACAGGGCTCAAGCGACCTCGGTCATCGAAAATACTTACTTCCTGATCAATTATTAAAACATACGCGATGTCAGATCTAATCTTAATGCTGTTTACCAACGTCTTGGATAATTACAACTTGACATTTCGTTTCAATTTGAAACACAAGTCTCCTGTGAAAGATCAGATTCACCCGACTTTCCGAACATTCATTCTAACTTTTGATAGAAAGAAGAAGGGTATGCCTACTTTTTTTACATGATTTGGTTCGAACATTCTGGTCCTTAATTTGCGTCTATAGGTCTCCCAATGGCAATTACTTCAAGACCCACACAAATGATTTTTGAACCACAAGAATTCTTGGTAACTCTAACCATACTCCGTCCTCACCTAGATATCTTTCTTCATCAAACCCGCTTGTTCATAAAACTTCAGTTCTATCCCACAGGGCCATCTGACAACTGTCAGATAGATAACCTATAACACTGATAGGAACTTGTAGTGCTTTAAGCTAGCTAAGTGGAGTGATTTTAAGTCATCCTCATGGGCATTGAGTTATAAATTCCCACCAATAAATCGTACTTGTCATTTTCGTTTCGAACCCTGGCTCAATACAAGTTGATGCAATATCCTTAAAAAATAAACTTTATACCAAACGGAAACTAATAAAACGGTCGAGAGTCATGCACGCTACATTGGTGCTAATATTATCACCAAAGCTAAAAGCGGTTCGTACAACGAAAACGAAAAAAACCAGCTAAATCTCCTTTGATAAATAGTAAATTCTGGTCTTTAGCTAAAGCCATCCGTAAAAACTTCGGTACACCTTCATTTCCTCCCATAACATCGCTTGAGGGATCCGTAGCTGAATCTGTAGACAAAGCAAATCAGTTTATGGTTTTATTTGCACCAAACTCGTGTCTTAACGATTATGGAAAATATGTGTCCGTAGTCAACTCTTCTTCGTACGCTGAGAAACCAATTGACTTTCGATGTAAGTTCCTAGAATCGATGATGAGTAGGCTTGATACCGATAACGCGACTGGCGCAGATGGTATCTCAGGTATTGTCTTGAAAAATGTTTCCCCGAACTATGAGCAGCCCTATTTAAGCTCTATTCAATACTTATGTGTTTTTATATCTTTGAATATACCGCTGTTTCAAAAATATTTGAGAAAAAAATTGATACTTACCCTCTCCGTCACTGAATTTTTCCCATAATCTAATAAGCTCCAGGAGAAATAAAATTACGCTCAAATACACACTAGTGACGTATTATTGTTCTGGAGTTATCGTTGATACTTACATACATCCACACATACACACACGCACACACACACACACACACACACACACACACACACACACACACACACACACACACACACACACACACACACACACACACACACACACACACACACACACACACACTCACATACACATACATTTACGACAATGTCTGTTGCACCCTTGCTAGATACCTAATTGTAGTACTTTGATTATGTGTTAGTATACGCTTAAATTTATGATTGCGAAAGTCTTGCTCTCGGCAATATACACTCACAAACATTATTAGGTACTAATCTTTATAATATTGATTATTTTAATTACATCTTCTTTCTATTGCGTTTTATTGTGCCAAGCAAATTGTACATTGTATTGCTATTTTAAAATTATGATAAAATTAATATCAGTGCTACTAAAATTGCAACTATTAATTTCTTTTCTAACGGTTTTTCAAAAATATATAATATTAATAGAACCGTACCTCGCCAGTATAATCAACGTTTCTACCGACGAAATCGCATCGCAAACAAAAGTTTCCTGTATGGAAACGCAAAATGTCGTCTAACAACATAAAATCAACAAATTTCGCGTTTGTCCGTCATAATAAAATAATTGTCTCTTTCCTCGACGAAATCGAACTGTAAATAAAACTTTAAATATGGCAGCACAAAAGTGATAACGCAATCAAGACACATAAGAAATACTAATTACTTAAAATGAGTACAACTCCATCTCATTCATTCATTTATCCTAGAAAAGCAAATTATGGCACACAACAATCCGAAAATATTGTGATACTGCGCCTATGTACTACCAAACGCTATTCACTGCGAGCCATTCGGACTACAACAGACACTAAAGCGTGTAACGCCCCTAGTTAAGGGATTTACAATGGTTAATTTATGTAAGATATGCTGTGTGCCCGGTATAGCTTTCAAGTAGGTATATTTTGGGGAGATTTTTATATTATTGTCAACTGCAAGATCCACACAAAACCAACGATTTATTTCCTATTTATAACAATACTAAAATATGCAATTTAATCTAAAAATCTTTGACACTTGATACTAACAAAATATGTAACATGAAAGGCTATTGCCCATGAAAATAAAATTAGGTTCCTCAGGTAGCAAAATGCCGCTCGCTTTCATCCAGGTCGCAGGGTGACTCACTGTATATCAAACAACTTAAAACACAAACCTAGGTTACAGGTGCAAATCCTTTGTGCGATGATATTAAATAACTTCTGTTTCCGCAAATCAATTATTCAAGAATCTCAATATAGTTAGTTTTATAATAATTTCTTTCAATACAAAATAAATCCAAACGCTCGTAAATGTGAAGTGTATTTTATTTTCGTTTACCTAGAATTTCGTACACAATGGCCTGAAAACGATATGCGGTTAAAGGGGCCAATGATTCAATAAGTAGGTCACTGTGCCGTGAATGTCATTGCTCTCTAGCTTTAAAACGTTTATATACCAAATACTGCATTGATTTATTCCCTAGTTTGTTTTCAGGGTTCATTAGAAATATGTTATTTGTTTATACAATAGAAGTAACTGAACAGGTAAACCTTAAAGGTGTATACGATGTTGGTTTAAAACTGTTTAAGAAAAATGACAATTTCTTAATTAAAATTTATACACGAGAGTTTTTACGTGCTCTATTAAATCGGATTTAAATAGATGTTCTTTTTAAAAGAATTAAGTTGGGGTTTTCTATTTTTACGTTTACTAAAATTGAAAGCTTTTAATCTTTCTTTCGGAAAGTAGATATCATTTAGATAAAATTTGCTTTCTTGCTGGAAACGGTAGTTGGACGGCATTCATTATTCGAGATACAGACAGCTGAATGTCAGTATTTTAGGACAGAATTTCTAGTGGTTCTACAGAACAAATCTGACTGAAACAGGGATTGGGATGATTGTATAGTCTGATCTTAATCCACCGGGTTGGTCGTGTTAGTGTAATAAGGTGTTTTTAGGAAGGGATGTCGAAGTCAACGGGTCTCAACGCCTTTTGGACAAGCACAGGTACAAGAACCACCCTAAAAGCCTACGCCTTAGGGGATAATTTTCCTAGGACGCCTCAGTACTTTGCAGGACTACTCCTAAAAGCAAAGAGGAGGATTTGTGTAAGGGACGTTTGTTTTCCGCGGGCCTACGGTCCCACAAAGTGTCAGTGTTGTGTATGCATTTACAGGCAAAATCCGGTTTATAATCTACCAAAGGCAGAAAATAAATCTTTCCAACTGGTCGGATTATTTGGATAAAACAAATTATAACTTACTCAGATGAACTGGCAGGTGATAGCAAAAATAAACACAGCAATTCTGTAGGTCGTAGGGGACCTCTGGACGGACTCGGTTAAGAAGATAGATGATTGCTTCAGGACGGCTGGGGTTAGATAATCAGATGGTTTGTTCAGGACGGTAGCGAAAAGAAAAAGATCTCGCGTCGCGGTTCTGATTATATAGTACGTGGTCAGACGTGATTGGATATTGACCTAATTTCGCGGTCGGGCGGGATTGGTCAAAGATGAAGCGAGATTCTGGTGTTCTTGCGTTAAAATCTTAACCGATTTCTTGATTACGGAAGAATGGTAAAACTTAATAATTATTTTAACTACATAGGAGCATTTTTCTGCAACAGAATTAAACAAAATAAATAATTAATTTGCGGATTTCTTTGTACAGATTTCTGGATCTCTAGAAACGTTAGAAATAGTTTTTATTTTTGATAAATATAAAATTAATTCCGAGTATGATGTAGGGAGCGCATTAGCACAGGACGCCACAATCTCGTTATATGAACATCTACACTAAAACAGGATTGTCACGACCGTGATACACACGTTCTGTTTTGGAAGTCTCTAAAGTAAAAACAAAATCCCTTATACATAGCTTTTCCTTCGCAATTAGTTTAGCAGTCAATTTCACAAATCGAAGATATTTCCAGTTTAGCTGTGACAGCGTGGTGTAACGTGCCACAGTTCGGACAGGTGATGCAGATTAACGATATGCACACAGAAACCGCTATAGATATTAAAGTACACACACATACACGCATACACAAACACAAACACGCACGCGCACACATACGCACATGCACACGCACACGCACACGTACACGCACACGCACACGCACACACACACACACACACACGCAGACGCACACGCACACGCACACGTACGCGCACACGCACACGCACACGCTCACGCACACGCACACGCACACGTACACGCACACCCACACGCACACGCACACGCACTTCACACACACACACACACACACACACACACACATACACACACACGCACGTTCATCAAGATATTACACAGATATCAATTTCAAAATTGTCTAGATGGTTGTCAAAATGCTGAAAATGTGTAAATCGGTTGAAAACACGGCATTGATTTTTTCAACGTGAACAATACTTTACTTATAGGACTTCGCGCGTGAAAAGGTAAAAATAACAAAAAAATCGGTTATTTATTTGCGGTTAATGAGTACAGTGTGTTTTGAATAATGTGGACGAATAATTACGTAGTTAGATATAAGAACAAAGGTGTGGTATTCAAGGTTTCTAATTCTGTTTTGTATGAAGTAAAAATAAATACATTTAATAATAAATTTGCAATTAAGTTATTAGAATTAATTACTAATTAACAAATATAGGTATTCATCAGAACTACGTATCACTAGTGCCTTCATCAACGTGTTTTAAAAGCTAAACCGGCAGCTATGAAAGAATTGGCCATATAGCAGGTAGACAAATGAAGTACGCACATAATAAGAAACACACTTGAAGAATGCAAAACATCGAGTCGAAGTGCTAGGCGTAATATAAAAGCACAACTCTATATATTAAGAATGTTTTCAGTTTGTACTAAATTAAATGGTAGATCATTGCAATATTTTGCTGTATGCTCAGGTAAGTATTTACAAAACTTAGATGAAATTTCTGCAATACTTTTTTTAGGATTATTTAATGCGTTTTCTTGCGGTTGTCATTTAGGATGGCCAGCACCTTATCTACCTCAACTGCTTGCTGATGACTCTCCAATATCAATTACGAACAGTGATGGTTCTTGGGTTGCAGTTTTACTTCTTATTGGTGCTGTTTGTGCCGCTTTTGTGCCCTCAGTGGCACTGGATCGATTTGGACATAAAAAATTGCTTCTTTTCAGTAATCTTCCAAATTTACTATCATGGTTAATTATAATATTTGCAAGTGGGCTTTGGGAATTATACATTGCAAGATTTTTAGCAGGCTCAACATTTGGGCTTACTTTTAGTATTCTTCCACTTTACATTGGTGAAATTACTGATCCCAGTATTAGAGGTTTCTGTTTGTCTATTTTATCGCTTACATTTTCATGCGGAGTACTTTTTATGAATCTTATTGGATCATATCTAAGCATCATCACAACAGGAATTATTAATCTCATTTTCCCTGTTTTGGGTTTTTACATTTTTAACCTTACCAGATACGCCTTACTATTACATTCTTAAAAATAGATTAGAGATGCAAGAAAGAGTTTGCAGTGCTTTAGTGGTAATCTGGAAATTGATGATAAAATGCAACGCATTTCCGAAACAATTTCTGATGCCGAAAATTCCAAATCTAAATTATACAATTTTTTCATGAATAAAAGTAGTAGAATGGCTATTTATATACTACTAGTAACATATGGTGTGCAACAATGGAGTGGCATCTTTGGATTCATATTTTATCTACCAGTTATTTTTAAAAATGCCGAAATCTTTGTTGCACCTATTGCATCTACATGTATTTTTTATGGCCTCCAAATAGGTTTTTGGACAATTTCGTTGACTATAGTAGATAAAGTTGGAAGGAAACCGTTACTTATTATTTCAGTAGTAACAGTTTGTATATCGTTATTAATTGTAGGTGTGTATTTTGCAATACAAAATTTGTTTAAAATTAATCTTACATACTATTCCTGGATACCACTGGTAGGGCTTTTTCTATATATAATTGGATACAGCATAGGGTTAAGCAGTGCTCCTATAACGTATTTTGGCGAATTACTTCCGGTTGGAGTAAAACCGATAATGGGGACATTTTTGGAAATATATTTTGGCGTAATATCTACTCTGGCTTCTAAATTTTTTCAGCTGACCAAAGATGAGTTCGGTTTACACGTACCTTTCTTAACCTTTGCACTTTGTTGCATTTGTAGTATACCTTTTATCATTTTTGTTATTCCCGAAACAAAACAGAAAACCTTAGAAGAAATTCAAATAGACCTTAATCAAAGAAGTCAAAAAAGGAAATGAAGTAGTAATATCAACATTTGATTAACTCACTCAATTAAAGTTTTTCTAACAAATATTGGAAGTATATAAGTATTTTGAGTGTAATAAATTTTGTAAATAAATAAATACATTCTCTTAACGATACATCACTTTGTTTGCTAGATTGTCGACTTCGACGTCTTTTAGTTGCAATGAATTGCAGTAGAAAGGTCAATGAAAGACACATTTTCAATCCCCCTCCCCAAGATGCTTTCAACTAGAACCCACATTGCTATAGGGTGTAATTTGAACAATGATTGACCTTCAACATCGACCTAGTGACGGCCATCCACATAGCCGTCATGCTATCGTTTGCCTAAATCAGGCCTTGATAAAGAGTTTAGACAGTACAGTACTGGTCTCGAAAGGGTAACGTTTGACGTTTTGTACAATAAATTAACATGTTGAATATATTGATCCAAAATTAAGACGAAAAGAACAAAATTTAGTTCCTGTCCATCAAGATAATAACCAAACGAGTTTCCCAACGAAATAGGGGCACAAATGATTTTGTACATTGCAGATCCTAAACCATTACCAATACTGCAAAAATATAAAATTAGATTTTGTCCATAGAAGGACAGATTAGGTCGAATTGTCAAAGAATTTGAAGTACAAATGGAAATTTTTTACAGATGAGCAAGGACCTATATTGCGAAAGTATAACAATTTGTACACTAAGCAAGTAGTTTTAACTATTTTTCGACGAAGTTAGTGCTTAAAAAAGATTTTAGGCGTTACTGGCCTTAATAAATGACTAACAAGGTAAATTCGTAAAATTTGGTTCTTGTTCAACGGACAAATAGTTTGGATCATTTCCCCTAATGTATTGGTGTGTAAATAGAGATACAACATTCTAGACCCCAAAAAACTGTCAACACTGTGAAACTATCGATTTTGTTCTTGTCTATAGAGAATAGTGTTTAACCAACGAAATTGGTACACTACAGAGTTTGGGCATAATAAAAAATTTTGTACGTCGCAGACCCCAAAGGATAATGAACATTGCTGAACTATAAAGTTCTTGATCATTTTTCCAATGACGTTGGTATATAAATAAAAATGTTGGTTACTACTTGTCCTAAAAGGTAATCAACGTGATAAATCCATACATTTTTGTTGCACATAGAACAAAGAGCTTTGACGGTTTTTCCAGACAATTTTGTGTAAAAATAGAGATTGTGGATAATACAGACCCAAACGGCGACCAAAACTGTGAAACTGCAATATTTTATTCTTTCACACCGAGAGTACAGTTTTGACCATTGGATCAAAGAAATCGATGTATAAATAAAAAAGTTGGAGATTGGTGGCTCTTAGGGTGACCAACATGGTACTTACTTAACACGCTATTCCATTGTGGAGTAGGTTGGAACAGTACTTGCCTGTCGAGACTATTCCTTAAATCGTTCTCTAAAGAATCTAGAATATTGCAATGTGGCGGAAATGTTCTCAAGGTATCACACACATCGATCGTTGCACGTAGAAGTTTTCACGTTTTCAGGAAATAAACTAGAAGCCGGAGGAAATGACTTTAATATTCACGGGCACAGGTAGAAAAAGTTCGAACACTTTATGTCCATTAGCTGAGGAGTTCAATCTGCTAAAAATGAGCACAGATAAACACGCGGATAATTTTGTTAACCTTGACTTCTGACACAATAGGGATCACTCTGTCGAGTGTAAAAATAGAAGTTGGGTGTTTCTAAGAGCGATGCTGTTGATTGGCGAAATTCCGGACACGGACTAATGGACAGACGCCCTGGGCCAAACTGACAAAACGAAATTATAAGTCTATGCTTTGCATAACCTAATAATAATTGAAATAACAGCCCTGTACTAATATGCAGTTATAACCTTCAGTGGTAATAAGAAGTTTAAACATTATTTAAAAATATCAAAAAAATTTATAAAGCAAGCAAACGCACTAAATAACGCCACTGTAACAATTAGGTGTATGTATTTGGAACTTACAATTGAGCACTATTTTATTGTAGTGACACCAAATAGCTAGATCTTTAATATTTGAAAAATGTGCAACACTGGAACTGTGTCAACAAAAAAAAACAGCGGTCGACTGAGGATCTTTAATAGCTTAAATATTATTAAATCGCCATAAAAATGACTTACAGAGCACCATCTAAGAAACCAAAACAATGAAAAAGGTCACAATAAGAAAACCAATTTAACAAAATTTTATCACATAATGTGACTTTATATGTGAATTAAAAATCTAATTAAATCGTAACAAATCTAACAAAAAATGATAAAAATTACTACTTAAAGACTGTAGCTGTTAAGGTACATTGTAATATTTCTAATTTTAATTGTACAAGTTAAATCATTGCAATGTTGCAATAACGCCACTGTAACAATTAGGTGTATGTATTTGGAACCTACTATTGAAGACTATTTTATTGTAGGGACGCCAAATAGCAAGATCTTTAATACTTGAAAAATATGCAACACTGGATCTGCGGAGCATCTGTAACAAACAACAAAAACTAAAAAACACGGAACGCGTTTCAATAGCTAAGCTATCATCATCAGCAGCCGACTAGGGATCTTTAATAGATTAAATATTATTAAACCGCCTTAAAAATGACTTACAGAAGTAGTAATGGGGCACCTTGGTCGCCATCTTGGATTTTCTGGGGAAAACCCACTTTCACTTGTTTATATGCCCACGTGGGGGACCGTATTTTCCACCCTTATGGTTTCTTTTCGGAGGCTCTTTTCATCCCTAATTATTTTTTGTTCTTACTCGCTCACGTGTAGGACGTGTTTTTCATCCCTATTTTACGAGAGCTTACGTATAAGACGCGTTTTTTCTACCCCTATGGTGTCTTTTCGGGGGTCAACCCTAATTAGAGCCTTTTTGGCAGTAACTCTAAATAAGGTCCTTTTGGTAGTATTAAGAGCAGTACCCCTGGAGTTTAGGCAAACGCACACGCATACCATGTTAGAAATTGCATAATTACACTAATAAGATATTATTAAAATTATCGGTCCTACTGTTTAAATGGTCATATGCTAATGGGTACGTTCGGATGATGTTTTACCTATACGAGAAATTTATTTATACGTTGTATTTCTAATAAGGAGGTTCTTGTAAGACACGTGTAGGGTTTAGCCCCTATCGTGGTCCCCTTGGTGCAATTGTATCTAGGTTCTAACTTAATCTTACAGCTGTAGGCCTTCGCCTCGTCATACAAAATTGTATTCTAATAAGGAGGCCCTAGCCTTGTAAGACAGGACTTGTATCAGGGTCTGAGCCCTGGTCCCTTTGAGTTAAAATTGACTTTAGTGCCATCTAGTGGCGTATAGACTAATGAACATTTTCTATAATAGAAGTTGATAATGCACGCCTCTCTTGCTCTATCTTGTTTCTCTCTCTCCCTCTCTCTCCTTCGGCTCTTACTCACACTCACACACACAAACAAATCAATTAATTAATTAATCCATCAGTCTCAAACAAATCATGTTCGATCAAATCAACCAGGTCAATCTCAATCAATCAACCGAAATTATGTCTTGCAGTTTGCGGAAACCAGATTACAGTTCAAAACTGAATACATTAAAGTCTAATTAAATATGACGTGAAATAATAAATAATTTCTACCCTAATGCAGTGATGCTTTATATATACGCGGGGTATGTGTGTATACCAAGGACAACGTAGGTTGTAAGACGATGTTCACTTTGGAAAATAAGAAATTTGACGTGATTTGATTCAAACATTCTAGGCCCCAATTTTTGAAGTTCTACTTTTGTTTATATAGGTCTCCCAAAGATAATAACTTCCAAAACCTTTTTGATTACCTCAGTCTGAAAATAGACTACCTCTTATAACAGTTTCCATCTTGCAATATCCCAATCCTGGGAGACTTTAAAGTCCACGACTCCAATTGACTTCAATTTTTATCTAACACTAATCCCGCAGGTCATAGTGCATAAGCGTTTACTGTATCATGTGATCTCGCAGAAATGATTTCCGATCCCACCAGAATCCCTGACAACCCTAACTATACTCCACATCTCCTGGACCTATTCCTTACATTTAACCCACTTGTTAATAAAACAAGAGCCTTTTCCTCACTCAGATCACTACCTAATCGAAGTAACTTCCTCTCTACCAAATTCCACTCTTATTCGAAAAACAGATAGAACTAAGAGGTGTTTTAAATCAGCTAACTGTATCGAACTCCCATATTTTTTTGCAACCTACCCCTGGTACGAATATTGCTTTAAACGGCCTTTCTCTTTAAACATTGCTCTTTCAATAACTGAAGTTAGCTTGATGGGTATGGAGTTTTACATTCCCAAAAAACATAATCGCGCAGGTCATGCCCGTTCTCAACCATGGCTTAATTGGGCTTGCGCTGATGCATTATCGCAAAAACATAAACCATATCCCAAATGGAAATCAAATAAATCTATCTAAAATCACGCCACCTATATTGCCGCAAGGAATAGTTGCATAAGCATCATCATCAAGGCCAAAAAGGTGTTTGAAAGATGTAAAAGCAAAGAATTAGCCTCATGTCCTTTGAGTGGTTGGAAAATTTGGTCATTAGCTAAAGCCATCAGTAAAAACTTTAGTGCATCTACCTTTCCCCCATGATGTTTCGTGACGGAGCTGTAGTAACTGGTCCTGATGACAAAGCCAACCTATTTGTCGATTACTTTGCATCAAATTCATGTCTCAATAGTTCTGGTAAAATTGCGCAGGCGTCCAAATCTACCCCATACGCTTTGAAACCAATGCACTTTCGATACAAACTCCTAGAATCAATTGTTAATAAGCTTGACTCAAAAAAAAACGACTGGCCCTGACGGTATTCCAACTATCGCCATTAAAAAGGCTACCCCGAGCTGTACTGTATTGTCCAAACTCTGTTCGTTCTCCATGTCATCTGGAGGGTTTCCCTCATCGTGGCAAATGTCCAACCTATTCCTAAAAAGGGCGATAAAACTGATCCCTCAAAGTATCGACCAACAGCTATCACTTCCATTCTATCGAAAATCATGGAAAAAGCCATCAACCATCAACTACCTTCGTTCCTCGAGTCCAACAAACGCCTTAGCTTCCACCAGTATGGGTTCAGATAGAGTCGTTCAACGGGCGATCTTCTTCCATATGTCACCACCAAACTTTGGAATAACACTCTAGAAAGGTCAGGTGAAAAATCCGTAGCAGCTATAAGCACTTCAAAGGCTTTTGACTAAGTTTGGCACAAGTTTCGAATGGGGAAGGAGTTATCCTGTGTCCGCCAAGAAAGACCGATCATTTCCTATTGTGAACATGAATGGCTTAGATCTCAAGCTTTCAAACTCTACTTCTATGTTAGGGATGTCCATGTCATCGATACTTCCATGGGTTGACCAACTTTTACCAGCCAACAAAAGAGATGCCCGTAATCTGGGTTCTCTGTACAGATCGAAACAGTACTTCACATGGCAACAATTTTTTTTACCGTAACAGGCTCAAATTCGATCTCATCTGGAATACAATTCTTGGTCAGTGCTCCTCAACACGCCTTGATATGGTAAAATGCTTCCAAAAGGAGCTATAAGACTTATAAATGACCCGTCTCAAACTTCCGATCTACAGTCTCTTGAGTGTAAAAGTATAGTTTCGGTTCTGTCCTCATCATATCGCTATTACAATGACAAGTGTGCATACGAAATACACTCCTTGATACCGTCGCAGGCCACCTTCGCTAGTTTTCCCATTCACACCATAATTAACCACTCAAAATTCCATCTTGTCATACTAAATGGGTGCAATATACACTTTTGCACACTGCGTCCAAATTGTGGAACGCACTACCCAGTTCCTGTTTGACTCCAAACTTTGATTTAGGGTACCCAGTGTTCCTTGGTGATTTAGCACGTTAAGCAAGTATTAGCCTGTTCAGGAGTGCTGTTAGTAAAAACAATAATATTTATAATCAAATGATTACTATGCATTTTCATTCTGATATAAATTTTAAACTAGTCTTGACAAATAGCTCTAATAAGTCTTGTTAATACCGGGGCAGAAAGAAATGCTCTACTACAGTAAACAATTTTATGAACTGAGAAGTGAAGGGCTGTGTCCCACTATGTTAAGTGCAAAATCCTGTATAGAAAATTCGTGAGTACTGTAGTAAGAAGTGAGCTTTGGTAGCACTATTAAAAATTCTTCTTATACAGTTTACCATGTAGCAAACTTTGAGAAATCTTTTCATCGCTGTTTAAACTGCTGACTTAACTGCCGTGTAAAGATAATTATCAACCACCACCAAAAATCACTGACATCTAGATATGTATGTCCTAAATATGTACTCCAAATTTGAACCCCGTTGCCTTTTTAAGAAGTTGCGATTGAAAAAGAATCACAGTTCCTCCTCCTAACACTTACCCTGCAACTCTACCACCACCCCAAAACACTGTGACCTAGAAATATATGTTCTACATCTGAATACTAAATTTAAATGTAGAAACTTTTGATATTTTTAAAAACAAAGGAACTTTACTCTTGACAATTTTTGAAAATCCACTGAAAAAGCACCCTGTACATTAATTAATTGAACTAATTTTCTTCTTACTTTAAGACCAAGTAAGGCTGATTCCCGGAAGCTCAAATTTCATCTCGACAATTTTTTGTTATTTACACCCTAAATGCACTCAATCGTTGGACACACTTGTACTTGGTGGTTATGAAATTCAAAAAAACTTGGGCGCTCAAATTCTAAATTGATAATCTGTTATAATTTTTAATTCTGAACAACTTTGCTAAGTAATTTTTTTTGATATTTTTAAAAACAAAGGAACTTTACTCTTGACAATTTTTGAAAATCCATCGTAAGAATACCCTGTACATTAATTAATTGAACTAACTTTATAAACTTCTTAGTTTAAGACCAAGTAAGACTGATTCCCGGAAGCTTAAATTTCAACTCGACAATTTTTTTGTCATTTACACCCCTAATGCACTCAATCGGTGGATACATTGTACTTGGTGGTTATGAAATTAAAAAAACTTGGTCGTTCAAATTCAAAATTGACAATCTGTTATAATTTTTAATTCTAAACAACTTTTCTAAGTAATTTTTTTTATGATATTTATAAAAACAAAGGAACTTTAATCTTGACAATTTTTGAAATCCATCGTAAAAACACCCTATACATTTATTAATAGAACTAATTTTTTAACTTCTTAGTTTAAGACCAAGCATGGCTAATACCTGGAAGATCAAATCTCAACTCGACATTTTTTTGTCATTTACAACCCAAATGAATGGAATATTCTATATATTTCGGTAAATATTTTTTAATCAAAAAATTTCTGAAATAAAGGTTGTCTAGCATTTAGTTCTTCATTACAGGAAGATACTCTGTTAGCGGTTTCCTAGAAAACAAAGGCGCAGCGAATATCATTACAATTTTTTTGAATGATTAGTTTTTCAAAAAAAGCGCAAAAGTGAAGGTAGATTGATGCTTAGTGTATTTTAATAGTCATTAATCTAGACAGTTGATTGCGCATGAGAACAGTCAAGGTAGTAGGTGCACTTAAAGTAAACAAAAATGGCTCATTTATCCGAAAGGCAACGTACTGAAATTTTAATGATGCTGGGATATGAAGAAAGGAAGAGGACAATTTGGACCCTGAATTTCACGTTATACAATCAACTGTAAGTAAGATTTGGCACATATTTCAAGATACAGACTCTGTTGAAGATTTACCAAAACCGGGCGGCTTGGATCGCAGAATGGAATTTTGTGAAGAAATAACTCACCAACTTGAAGACAAAGCAAATTTTTACAATATATTCTGTTTACTGACGAGGCAACGTTTTGCTTAAACGGCACAGTTAATAAATAAAACCCACGATACTGGTCTTCAGCAAATCCTAATTGTTATCTAGCAGGATACACCCAGCACTAGCAGAAAGTTAATGTGTGAGCAGAAATGATAGGAAGCCTGATTTTCGGACCTTATTTTTTAGGGTAATTTAACGGCCGAGGTTTGACTAAATTTTCTACGATTTGAGGTAGTTACTGCATTAGCTGTTTTATATCCAAATGAAGATGACCATTAAAATTTCAGTACATTGCCTTTCGGATAAATGAGCCACTCTGTTTACTTCAAAAGCCATTTCATTCACAAAAGGATGTAAACCAATGTAAATAAGTAACTCTTTACTTCAAGTACACGTACTACTTTGACAGTTCTAAGGCATAATGACATGTTTTCTCAATTAAAGGCAATCATAGGTCTCCAAATTAATGACCAATATAGACTAATATAGAAGGTTATCGCGTCCGAAAAATTACCACACTTACTCCTCTTACCCTTAACACCCTTACCCATTGAGCCACCCCTACCTGCAGTCTAGATATTCAAGACATTTGGGACGTAAATATGAACGTAAAACTTAAACGGAATCACATGAATTAATGACCGCACGCACGCACGCACGCACACGCCCACACACACACACACACGCACACACGCACACACGCACACACGCACGCACGCACACACGCACGCACACACGCACACACGCACACACGCACACACGCACACACGCACACACGCACACACGCACACACGCACACACGCACACACGCACTCACGCACTCACGCACTCACGTACTCACGCACTCACGCACTCACGCACTCACGCACGCACGCACTCACGCACGCACTTACGCACCAACGCACGCACGCACGCACGCGCGCCCACCCACGCACGCGCACACACGCACGCACGCACTCACACTCACACTCACACTCACACTCACACTCACACTCACACCCACACTCACACTCACACACACATACACACACACACACACGCACACACGCACACACGAACACACCCATACACGAACACACGCACACGCGCACACCCGCACACACACCCACGCGCACACGCGCACACGCACTCACGTACTCACACACTCACGCACTCACGCACGCACGCACTCACGCACGCACGCACTCACGCAGTCATGCACGCACGCACGCACGCATGCGCGCGCACTCATGCACGCGCACGTTCGCCCGCACGCACGCACGCGCTCACACTCACACTCACACTCACACACTCACACTCACACTCACACTCACACTCACACTCACACTCACACTCACACTCACACTCACACTCACACTCACACTCACATTCACACACACACACACACACACTCACACTCACACTCACACCTACACTCACACTAACACTCAAACTCACACTCACACTCACACTCACACTCACACTCTCACTTACACTCACACTCACACTCACACTCACACTCACACTCACACTCACACTGTCACTCACACTCACATTCACACTCACACTCACACTCACACTCACACTCACACTCACACTCACACTCACACTCACACTTACACCCACACCCACACCCGCGTCCACACCCACACTCACACCCACACCCACACTCACTCTCAACTCTCACCCACACTCACACTCACACTCACACTCACACTGACACTCACACTCACACTCACACTCACACTCACACTCACACTCACACTCACACACACGCGTACACGCGCGCACGCGCGCACACACACACACACTCACGCACACTCACACGCACACTCACACGCACACGCACATGCACACGCACACGCACACGCACACGCACACGCACACACACACACACACACACACACACACACACACACAATTCTTTATGCTCTACTGAAAAGGATCACTACACTACTGGAATTGAGGTTTTTACAAGATCAACTGAATGCTTTAAAGTTGTCATCCTATGACAATGTTTGCCAGGCACAGAAGCTCATGAAAAGTGCACAGGATTGGTACAAAGGAAAGACCGAAAGTTTAATCCACTCAGAAAAGCCATTCTTACATAGTAACTCATTTTCTAGTTATACACCTCCATCAAAGTTAGGTAACGATTATGAGCCGGTTAGAAAGTTTGTCAATTGTAAGAAATCGTTTTGTAAAAAAAATGAAAAACTACGATAGCAACATCCAACACACTTCAGGTTTATTCACACACAAAGGAATTATCAATACATCTCGAAAAACTATTAGACATTCCATTTACAGCCGAAAATTTCAGAATCGCCTTACTATCTCTAAATCAAAAAAGTGCTACTGGCATTGACGGGCTTATTACGAAATCTTATGTCGCTTTATGGGAAAAAATTGATAATATATACATGGACGTTGTATTGGTATGTTTAAAAACATAACATTGCGAAAATCAATGACCAAGGCAGTAATAAATCTATTAAAATAAATAGGAAACGAAACTGAGTTAGAGAATTGGAGACCGGTGTCAATATGAATACTGATTCCGATCAGAGTTATGGTGTACCTGGAAGGTCAATATATGATTTGCTGTATCTCTATCGAGACATTATTTTTTACCCGAACGAAAGAAAGCTTCCTCTTGCTATCCTTAGTTTAGACCAAAAATCGGCTTTTGACACCATTAACCACAATTACCTATATCGAGTACTCAAAGCTCAAAACTTTGGAACTTATTTCATAAATTCAGTGCAAACACTGTATTTCAATGCATCATGTCACATACGAGTAGGTGCACACCCTACAAGCGTAGTTTCTATCAGGAAAGGCTTACGACAAGGATGTCTACTATCCGGTCATCTACACTCCCCTGGCCATACAACCATTATTTCTATCCTTATGATGAGCATTCCTTATAGGTGTGACAACCGATGATGAAATAAAGCTAAAAATATGTGCATACGTCGATTATGTTTCATTGTTTATTTCTAACGACAGTGATATCGAGGCTATTAATAAAAGCTACGACATTTTTTCGTAATCGTCGGGTTCTGAACTTAACAAAGAAAAAACAATAGGGTTTTGGACAGAGAAGTGCATATTAACAGTTCATAGGTTTCTGGTAAATGAAGAACGACAAAAGTGGAAAGCAGGTGGGAAACAGAATCGGAAAAGGCAACAAACATGATGTGAAATGGCAATGTTTTTTTACATGCTACCGGAACGAAAACGTAGATAGAATTTCTCCTTTCGTCCACTCTATTAAGGAAAGCCTTCATATCCAGGAATAAGAATAGACACGTTTTCACGGAATGCCAACGACAAAACATATTCCCACTACAGATTTTAACCTGATCAAGGAACGCAAGTCACCATTATTTCCATAATATTGGGCAACAGCGGGATTTTCAAAAAATTCTGACTTCATCGAAAATAATAAGTGGAAAAACGAACAAGATTTACTTTCAAAAATAGCAAAAGAGACGGTGTAATTATGAAAACGGAATTATTAACACATTTCCAACAAATAAAGGAATATTTTCAAACAGAGTCTGGCAACGAAATGACAACCACCGAAGTAAGAGATGAACCCCTGCAATTAAATTATACCAATCGTTTCAACAACAGAAAGGTCGTAAAGGAGAAATATAAAAAAAATCTTCAACAAACGATATCAACAGAATTACTTGGGTATAATGGAACGCAACCTGGGAAATGGATCGATAAGGAAGTATATTGGAACACTTTCTACAACATATTAACGCTGAGAAAGGATGGAGAAGTTGCATGGCGGCTAGCAAAAAATAGATTAGCAGGCCTTGTTTTCTTACAAAATCCGGAGTTCGAGAGATAAATACGTGTCCCTTTTGTCCCTCGAAATTTTGGAGACTCTTGGCACATGCCGTTAACATGCCGACAGACTGACGAACTATGGAATTATGTAAAACAAATAGTGTTCAGCATAACTAGAAAACATGCGGAGGGTATACAGGGCTTTTCACGATGAGGGTTAATTAGACGTTTCTGGCAAACCAGATAACGGATCAACCTGAAAATTTGACAGTATGCATAAATTAATATGATCTACACGCCTAAAATATTTTAGACGTTACGGCGTTGCCGCTTCTACTATGAAGCAGCGACTACTTTGATTTTTCAAGTGGAACACCCTGTATTATGATTTGCTATTACTTTGTCTATTACCGTTTAAGAGATGTAAATTAATTTCGATTTTTTTTACAAAACATGTACTTTTATAAACGCTGATAATCTTGAACTCTCTGGTACTAAGACGATCAAATTCGAAATGGAGTGGAGTGATACCATGAGGACCTTCACTTCGAGTCATATTTCTGTTTGCCTCATACAGGATCTTTAAAAAATGCAGATACTTTGGTCACATGGAAAAAGGAGTGGAAGTCAATTTTTTCAAATGGAACACCCTGTATATTTATACATTTTTGAGCTCTACATCCAATATTAGATTGACTTTAATCAGATAATTCTATTTCGATTTCAAACCGTTTTCGAGATAAACTGTTTCAAACAGAAACTGGCGCGGTTTCCTTGTATTCATCACTTATTTTTGAAATTTAACAGATTCCGTTCGATGTTCCTTCATCAGTCACATATAATACAATGAATAAATAATTAATAAAATACTCTTCAACCATCTAATGAAACTTCTCTTCAAACAATAGTTTTATTAACGCTGACACACGAACTGAAAATAATTTCTTGAATTATCAGTGTATTTCAGAATATGTTCGAACACATCTCCACCTCTACTTAAACAAACATGTAATCTCTTCAAAAGATTTTCATGTGTAGCGCTTCTGATTAAGTCTGGAGTTAAACTATTGAAAGCAGTTCTAAGTCTTGATTTCATATCTTCCATTGTTGTTACTGGGTTGGAGTAAACCATATTTTTAATGAAACCCCATACAAAATAATCTATTGGATTGCCATCTGGTGTTCTAGGAGGACAACGAAAAGGTCCATTATTACCAATCCATCTGTCTTCGAAGATTTCAGTTAAAGCTTCGCCTACTGAACGAGAATTATGGGGTGGAGCACCATCCATTTGGTACCATATACGTTCTCTTCCTGGCCTATTATTTAAAATCATTTGAATTACATTTCTCAGTAAATCTTCATATTTTGTTGCATTCAAATTATCATCATAAAACTCGATATAAAAAGTTTACTCATTCTTTATGGCACAAAATACATTAAATTGCCATCTTTCTTAAAAACCCCTTTGGCGAACGACATGAGTATTTTCTGGCGCCCAATAATGACTGTTGTGTCTGTTGAAAATTCAAGTTTTTTGTAAACTTGGCCTCATCTGTCCATATGATGTTGTCAAGGAAATGTTCATCCTCTTGGGTCTTGACAAGTAACTATTCAAAGAATTCCACTCTACGAGGCAAATCAGTCTCTTTCAAATGTTGGACACAGTAGAATTTATAGGGATGCCATTTGTGCTTATTAAGAATGCGATAAATTGTCACGTAGGGTATACCTATCTCCCTTTTAGCCTCGTGTAGAGAAGCATTTGGAAATGCATTAAAAAATCCCAAAACTGTTATGCCATTGTCATCATCATCCACTTCAGGCTTCCTACGAATGATTTTTGGACGAAAGGTTCCATTCCACCTACAGTTTTGTAGTAGTCTATTTACCACATTATTATTCGGCTTCGGAAGTTGTGGATATCTTTCATGAAATACTCGGCATGTTCTACTTGCAATACTTATTGCACTCACCATGAATAATTAATAAATTCAAGAAAGCTTCATTACTGTAACCTAATCTCGACATTGTTCTATTATAATTAGTATCACAATCAGTCAAAACCACGAACGAAAGTTTGACGTTTGAAAATGGATGATTTATTTTTCCAAAGCACACTATTAAAAAATATTAATTTGCAATGTTGTACGGTAGAGACACTCAGTACCTCAATGCATACGAATTGTAACTTTTTCTAAGGTACATATCAATTTCGAATTGACTGATTTGAGACTGTTGAAAAACTAAATCGAAAAGAAATTGTAATATGTAGTATAAAATAGATGTTAAATCTCAAAAATAAGTGATGAATACAAGGAAACCACGTCAGTTTCTGTTTGAAACAGTTTATCTCGAAAACGGTTCGAAATCGAAATAGCATTATTTGATTAAAGTCAATCTAAAATCGGCTGTAGAGCCCAAAAATGTGTAAATATACAGGATGTTCCATTTGAAAAAGTTGACTTCCACTCCTTTCTCCTGTGAACAAAGTATCTGCATTTTTTAAAGACCATGTATGAGGCAAATAAAAATATGAGTCGAAGTGAAGATACTCATGGTATCACTCCACTCCATTTCGAATTTGGTCGTCTTAGTGCCAGAGAGTTCAAGATTATCAGCGTTTATAAAAGTACATGTTTTGTAAAAAAAAAATCGAAATTAAGTTATATCTCTTAAACGGTAATATATAGGTATATGGAAATAGTACATGAAGTTGTTGACAAAGTAATAGAAAATTATAATATGATATTATATACAGGATGTTACATTTGAAAAATCAAAGTAGTCGCTACTTTATTGTAGAAGCGGCAACGCCGCATCATCTAAAACATTTTAGGCGTGTACATTAATTTATGCATACTGTCAAATTTTCAGGTTGATCCGTTGTCTGGTTTGCCAGAAACGTCTAATTAACGCTCATCGTGAAAAGCCCTGTATACGGTAGCCTTCCCTATAAAACAGAAAAATATAAATTGGTAAACTGTTTAATAACAAAGGCAAAAAGCGTTATCTACAAAATTTCGCTCCATTATATACGACTAAATAAAAACTTTAATTGCAAAGCACCTTTCATCAAAAAAATCAAAACTAGATTTACAAACGAATATGCGTAGTACTTGGGTAAAGGAAAATGCCGAAAAAAAACTACTTGTAATGACAATTTAGCAAATAATAATTTTTTAACTATTTTCGTATATTATTATATTTGAAATGAATAATATTGGTTTTTATTTTATTTTGCCACCATAATGTTCTTTATACGCCTCCAAATGCGGGCGTAATGTGGTCTTTATAGCACGGAAATGTCATTGATGCTAAACAGCATGATTGACAGCAAACACATGACATGATATATAATAGCAATATCACAGTATCTTAGTAACAACAAATTAGCCTACTGTCGACTTTATTTCACTGCATTTGCATTTAAAAACTTGCCGAAAATACTGAATCTTTTTAATATTTTGTTCCAGTTTCATGGTGCAAAATAAAATAAAACATTGTGTGTGTACCACGGGCATAATTGTAGATTATGGCTCTCAGGAATGTAAAAGCCCTCCGCTTCGCGTTGGGCTTTTAACATTCCCTCGAGCCATAATCTTCTGATTATGCCCTTAATACATAAATATCTATTATGGAAATCTAGAATTTAGCTTCTTATTGAAATTAAAAAGCTATAAAATATTATAAAATTTTAATATATTTTATGAAAACTTGAGACTGATGCTTGTGTACTTGAAATTTTAGAATGGAAAGCTCAATGAAGATTAATTGGACTATATAAAGAGAATATGGATTTAATTTAGAAATACATTAAAAAGATTTTGGATTTTATATACTACTCGTATATAGAAGAAAAATATAAGATATAATTGGGACATGTCTCATGAAAACATACGAAAATTGAAATCAATATAAAAGAAAGGTTTGATTTTCAATTTATAGATGAATTAAGAAGTTCAAAAATTTTAATGTGTATATGAACATATAAAGTAAAATTTACATTCTCTTGGTTTTGACATATGTCAAACTTTAATGCACAAAATTTGCTTAAAACAAGTTTAATTATTAGTAAATTGTGCTTAAACGAACTTGGTCGAATTTAGTTTATTAATATAAGTAAGTGACAAGCCGATTCTGAAACTAGTGCCAGTCATAACATCATAAGAAACGTTAATGATGTAGTATCTATCATACAAACACACATTGGGGAACATGAAACCAAATGGAAGTTTCAAAATCAAATCACATGATACAACTGCTGAAAGTGTTTTGCTGTTGAATCAATCAGCAACCATCAAAGCGGGTAAAATTAGACAACCCATGAAATGGACTGATGAAATGAACAAAAATCTCATACGTTGTTACTTCAAAATAACAAATGGGGAAACTATATTAACAGGCTACAGACAAGAATTAAGAAAAGCATTTATTAAAATTTATCCGACACTTTCTCATCTATTAGAACGACGAGTTGCTGATCAAAGGCGTACCATTATCAAAAACAACAGGACATCCAAAATATACCTACAGCGATTAAAATAAGAGGCACTGAATTCATATTGAAATAACACCGAATCCAGAATATTTTATTAACAGTCAACAAAACCAAAATGAAGTTTCACTAATTCCAGCAAATAATATAATAACTACAGAAGCACTGCAATATCACAATATAATTGAATTAAACAATGAGAGCAATGTAAAAGCTGTGCACGATACACTAAATCAAACAATTATTTCGTATTTGGACGGTGATCCAACCAGAAGACCAAAGTTACCCAAGCTAAAAATTACAAACGAGTCAAAAGAAAATTTAAGAGTGATTAACATAATTATTAAAAGTAAGTTAAGTCCAAACATAACGTTACAAGAACTTCATTCACTAATTTATTGCGCGGCATATTCAATCATTACCTTAAACAATCAAAAAATTTATGAATTGAAAGATGAAGTATATCAAAAATGGAAAAATCCACGGTAGCAAACAAGACTAGAAAATAAAGTAATTACCCTTAGAAAATATAAATATATAAGGAAATTATTATAAGGTTTTGTTATGAACGAATAAGTTCAAATATGTAATTAAAATTATTATTAATTTTATTAAATACATAAATAAAAGTTTACCTCAGTAGGATTTGAACCTACGACCTGTACTTTGCTAGAGTACCGCGCTAACCAACTGCGCCATCAAGGTTCAAGCCCCAATCGATGTAAATTTTGTCTTTATGTATGTAGAACTGATGTTGATTCTAAATATAATGAGATTACAGTCAAATTACTTATATTAATGGAATGTGAGCCTGCAATATCGCAAGGATTCACACATACCAAAGCAACTAGACTGATATTAAATTATTATAAGGTTTTGTTATGAACGAATAAGTTCAAATATGTAATTAAAATTATTATTAATTTTATTAGCGCGGTACTCTAGCAAAGTACAGGTCGTAGGTTCAAATCCTACTCGAGGTAAACTTTTATTTATGTATTTAATAAAATTAATAATAATTTTTAATTACATATTTGAACTTATTCGTTCATAACAAAAGCTTATAATAATTTAATATCAGTCAAGTTGCTTTGGTATGTGTGAATCCTTGCGATATTGCAGGCTCACATTCCATTAATATAAGTAATTTGACTGTAATCTCATCATATTTAGTATCAACATCAGTTCTACATACATAAAGACAAAATTTACATCGATTGGGGCTTGAACCTTGATGGCGCAGTTGGTTAGCGCGGTACTCTAGCAAAGTACAGGTCGTAGGTTCAAATCCTACTTGAGGTAAACTTTTTATTTATGTATTTAATAAAAAACGTTAATCGTATGGAACGCGAACGCGAACGCTAACGCGAACGCGAACTCTTTCCAAGCTAGCGGGTTGACAAGCTAACTGCTGTGGAAATAGGCCGGTTCTATATATAAGACGTAAAATAATGCATACGCATAGATTAATATTTATAATTGTCATAAAAATTCTGAAATAGATAAACATCACCCAACTTGGAGAAATAATTCGGTCTATTAATTTTTTTTAACCACAAAAACATTAACTGAAATCATGTTTTCCTACCAAATACTGTATGCATTTCTTTATCTTTAAAATGAATTTGCATATTCACATGCATGAATGAATTGCAATTCAAATCTGAAATCTTTACTTAATGCATAAATTATGATCAGTATTGTGTATTTTATGGTTATTAACGAATACATAGTAATTAAATTTCGTGTTCAGTCTGACTCAAAATAAACAATCTTCTGATCAAGCATTTAGCCAACACACCAAAAGGTCGATTATTTATACGGACGCATGCACACACGCACACCCTCTCACGAACATCCACATACACAAACACCCATACACACACCCACACACCGCACACGCCCACACCCCCTCACACACATCCACACAGACATCCACACAAACCTCTACGCACACCCTCATACACACACCCTCACATATTTACCCCCTTCCTTCACACACAGTCACACAGTTACCCACACCCACCGACTCACCCTCACACACACACACCCTCATTACACACACTTTTGTTTTCATATATACATTAAGCGATGTTAAAAGAATTTTATCCTAAGTTATTCTC
>JARFJB010000127.1:127500-182500 GCA_036346205.1 Vesta saturnalis | reverse complement strand
TTTGTACATTGCAGACCGCAAAGGATGATCAACATTGCTAAACTATAGAATTCCTGACCATTTTCTCAATAACATTGGTATATAAATAAAAATGTTGGATATTACTTGTCCTAAAAGATAATCAACATGACAGATTTATATATTTTTTTGTTGCACATAAAACAAATAGTTTTGACAGTTTTTCGTGTGAATTTCGTGAAAAACCGAGATTGTGGATAACACAAAACCCAAACGGCGAACAATACCCTGAACCTGCAATATTTTATTATCTCACACCGAGAGTAAAGTTTTGACAATTGTATCAATGAAATGGATGCATAAATAAAAAAGTTGGAGATTGGTGGCTCTTAAAGGTGACCAACATGGTTCTTACTTAATCACGCTATTCCATTACGAAGTAGGCAGGAACAGTACTTGTCTGTTGAGACTACTGTTTCAACCGATTCCTAAAGAATCTGACGTAAATACAATATTGCAATATGGCGCAAAATTTATCAAGGTTTGACACACAGCGATCGTCGCACGTAGAAGCTATTAGCCTCTTCAGGAAATAATCTAGAAGGAATCCTCGTCTTATAAAATGACTCTAATATCCACGGACAAAAGTTCCAACACTTTATATCTATTAGCTGAGAAATTCAACCTGCTAAAAATGAGTACAGATAAACACGCGGATAAGTTTGTTGACCTTGACTTCTGACACGATAGGGATCGCTCTATCGAGTGCTAAAATAGAAGATACACATGTGTAAGAGCGCTGCTGTTTATTGGCGAAAACAGATTTGAAGGAAATTTAGCGATCTTCCGGTAATCGCGGACACGGGCTAATAGACAGACGTCCAGGGCCAAACTGACAAAACGAAATTGTAAGTCCGAGCTTTGCATAACCTAATAATTGAAATAACAGACCTGAACAAAGATGCAGTTATAATCTTCAGTGGTAATAAGAAGTTTCAAAATTATTCAAGTGTCAAAAAAATGTATAAAGAGGCAAACCCACTAAATATCGCCACAGTAACAATTAGGTGTATGTATTTGGAACGTGCTATTGAACACTATTTTATTGTAGTGACGCGAAATAGTTAGATTTTTAATATTTGAAAAATCTGGAATACCGGAGCTGTGGAAGGATCTGCTCTGCAACAAACAACAAAAATTTAAAAACACGGAACGCGTTTCAATAGTTAAGCTATCATCATCAGCGGTCGACTGGGGATCTTTAATAGACTAAATATTATTAAACCGTCTTAAAAATGACTTACAGAGCACCATCTAAAAGACCAAAACAATGAAAAATACCACAGTAAGAAATTTAACAAAATTTTATTACGATATAATGTGACTTTACATATGAATTAAAAATCTAGTTAAATCGTAACAAATCTAACAAAAGATTATTGTTACTACTTCAAAAACCCAGACACACCAAAAGTTAAAACTCTGTCGTACAGTTCTGCTTCTTTTTAATTACTATGTGCCAAATCCTACTTAATCAGAGATTTCATTCTTGCCTGTTAAAGATGTTTGCATGTTTATATACGTGACTAGCCTCTTCTTCTAAACGCGATAACAATAGGTTTTCCTTGATAAAGTTTTCATATTGTTTAGTGTTTAACTTCTGCAGACTTCTTTGGTTAACTCAATCTACTACAACACAATTTACGCTCTTCATCTTAAATGTTCTTTAATATTTCTTGCAGGTTTAAAAACGGGTTCAATACCATCCATACCTAATTTTAAGAATAGCTGCGTGAAAATGGATTAATAACACAACCCTGAATTTGCTTTAAAAGCACGTACGATAACTGCTTTAGCTTTCGTTCCTGTTCAGCAACTCGATGACGCTATTGAAGAACTGGCAACGTATCTACCAAATGAATTGCAACCAATTTTAAATTGGTTCGAAGACAATTACGTCGACAGCCGAAATAGGAACGGTACACAACGAAGGCCCTTTTTTCGTCTAATATTTGGAACGTGTACGAAAGGGTACTAAACAACCAAGACCGCACAAATAACTTTGCAGAGGCTGCACATCGAGATTACAGCTCATGGATCATCCGTCTATATAAAAATTCAAAAAGGACGAGATGTGTTTTACGAGAACAGACCCCACACGTACGCACATTCACGCGCGCACACACACGCACACACACACACACACACACACACACACACACACACAGACACACACACACACCCACACAGACAAAGGCTCAGGTTCAGACACACACACACACACACACATATGAACGCACATTCGCACGCCAGCCTGAACCGTCCCGCACACTCACACATACACCTTTACGCCCCCGACCCCCATACACACACACACACACACACACACACACAGACAGACACAGACACAGACAAAGGCTCAGGTTCAGACACACACACACACACACACACACACACACGCAAATTCGCACGCCAACCTGCACCGTCCCGCACACTCACACATACCTACACCAAAACACCTTCACGCCCCCGACCCCCATACACACACGCACGCTCGCACACACGCATGAACTCACACATACAAACATACAATTACACACATCCACACACACACACACACACACACACACACAAACATAAACCCTCACGCACGCACAAGCCCACTTACCAACATTCGCACACACCCACAAACCGACACATGCACACATAAACACAACCACTCCCACATACACACCCACAGCGTGCCCAAAACACGCCCACAACAAGCAAACTCCTCACCCATAACACACGCACACATTTACACACACGCACACTCTCACACGACACACAGATTCCCACATAGTTACACACGCTCATGCACACACGCACCCACACATATACGCATGCGCACACGTCCACATACACATACTCACTCGCATACACACGCACAAATACACCCATGCACAACCCCCCTCCCCCTCACACAACCACACGCACACGAGCACGCGTCCGTCCACACATACACATAATCAACCGCATAAACACGCACAGCCTCCAACATACTCACGGACACACATCCACGTACACACCCACATACCTACACAAAGACACACACACACACACAGACACACACATACACACACACACAGACACACACACACATACAACTCACACACACACACACACATACACAAAGCACCCGTAACACACCTACAGCAAACACACACACACACACACACCAAAATACATCACACAAACACACACTCACTCACCCACTAGACCCTCATTCACACACACAGACACACACATACACGCACACACACGCATAACCACACCCACACGCACGCACACACACATACACACAGACACAGACACAGACAAAAACACAGGCTCAAACACACACATAATCACACACACCCACACAAACACACACACACATACACACACACACACACACACACACACACACACACACAGACAAACACACACACACACACACACACACCCACACTCAAACATAAACCCTCACGCACGCATAAGCTCACTTGCCAACATTCGCACACACCCACTAACCGTTATCCGCACACACAAACACAACCACTATCACATACACACCTACAGCACACCCAAAACACGCCCACAAGCTTACGCCTCACCCACAACACACGCACACATTTACACACACGCATACGCTCACACGACCCACAGATTCCCACATAGTTACACACACACACACACACACACATGCACATGCACACCTACACATACACGCATGCGCACACCTCCATATACACATACTCGCACACACACGCACAAATACATCCATGCACAACCCCCCTCACCCCTCACACAACCACACGCACACGCGCACGCATCCGTTCACACATACACATAAACACCCGCACAACCACGTACAGCCTCCAACATACGAACGGACACATTCACGTACACACCCACATATTCACACAAAGACCCACACACACAGACACACACACACACACACACACACACACACACACACACACACACACACACACACACACACACACACACACACACATACAACATATGCGTCCGCACAGTCTCACATGCACACCAATACACACACACACACACACACACACACACACACACACACACACACACACACACACCAACATACATCACACAAACACACACCCACGCTCACTCACCCACTAAGACCCTCATTCACACATGCAGACACACACACACACACATACACGCACACATACGCATACCTACACACACACGCACGCACACACACATATACACAGACACAAACACAGACAGACACAAACACAGGCTCAGACACACACATAGTCACACACACACCAACACACACACACTCACGTACACACACACACACATACACACACACACACACACACACACACACACACACACACACACACACACACATACCCACACACACGTGCGCCACACACACACGCATACCCACCACACACACACACACACACACACACACACACACACAGACACACAGATACACGCACACACAGCCTCACACGCACTCACCAATACATACACACCCACCCACACTCACATACACCACATAAGCACACATCCACAGCCACACACCCACACTCACTCACTAACACGATGTGAAGATTAGTTTTTTTTTCGTTTTACTTCACTAATATCAAACAATAATTAAGTCCGTAAAATAATTCATTAGGAACCGTTGAATATTGATAAGAAGGAAATTTAAAGATAGCCATTAATTGGAAATAGAAATTTTTCTTTCTTTCAAAATTAAAACGTATCAAGTACTATAAACAACCGTTAATAATAAATAAACAAGTGATAATTAACACCGTCCTCATAAATTAATTAACTTAGTAAAAATTGGATTGGTAAATAATAGTTTTGATATAAATGAGTAAAGTTAAACCTCAAATACTTTCTATAAATTTCAACTACAATGAAAGGAATGTAATCTTTTACCATTGTGTAAAATTTTATGTATTTTAAATAATGCGAACACCGACAGATGTGTCAAACAGTAATCAGCTTCTGGAATTGCATGATTTTGAATTGATGGAAGTGTTACTAATTATTAATTAAACCGTTAGATAGAATAAGTATTTTTATTAATAGAAATTGGCCGAATTTTATATCAATCGCTTTGTGATTTTACAAATAATAGTTTTAGTCCGTTGAAATAAATATTGGCTCATTGATTGATTTAATATTAATTAAAACAAATTGTTGCGCTGCCGCCTCATCGTTAAAATTATGGAATTTCCAACCGTTCGCCACTTTTAAATGTCGTAGTCTATATAGGTTAGTGCTTTCACAAAAATCTTTCTTCTTTTCCTACATTCTTATTACAGACGTAGCGACAAATTGCTTTATTTTCAATCAATGAGGTAACGAGTAGTTTAAGAATTAGTTAATTAATTAAATTAAACTTAATAAAGACTAGCTCTGTAATTAGTTAAATTTACATAAATTCACAGAGTTAACATTTATTAGGAATCATTCATTTTCATCCATCATTGGTGAAGGAATTTTGTTTGTCAAGGGGACTTGTGACTTTTGTCCACCGTATTCGCCTTCTGTCCGGATTAATTAAGTTCTAGATACATTTTCGACCGTGAGGATTCAACCCTGAATTTATCCTCCACTGGGTAACCTGAGGTAGCCGTTTGGAAACCGCCCAAGTTCAGGAGTGGACCAAAAGACCGCCTGGACAGTAGATAATCTTTGGGTGGCGCCCGAATCCGTTTAATCCGTTGCAACCCCTGTGACGAAGAACCCGTTATTGGTCTACCGCCCAGGAGTTGACTTGGTAATAATAAAAAATACCGTAACTTATAAGTACAACTAATAAATATATTTGCAAACAAGTCTTAATTTTGTGCTGGATTTCGTTGAGGGCAAGCTTCACTTGCCACCACCGAAAACCCGTTACAACAGACCCTCATACACACATGTCCACACTAACATACACTGCCCCCCCCCCCACTTCACGGACACATGAAAATCCACAAACGCACACATCATCCATACATGCACCCTCAAGCACACACACACACACACACACACACACACACACACACTCACACACTCACACACACACCCACACACTCACACGCACACGCACACGACACACACACACACACACACACACACACACACACACACACACTCACTCACTCACACACTCACACACACACGCACACACACACACACACACATACGCACACGCACACGCACACGCACACGCAGACGCACACGTGCACGCACACGTACACTCAACACACTCACACACTTACACGCACTCATACAAACACAAAATTCCAATTGGTCTAGTTGTTTGTCAAAATGCTGAAAATGTGTAAATCTGAAAACCTCTGCATCGATTTTTTCCACGAGAACAATACTTACTTATAGTACATGTACATAAAAAAGTAAAACCACAAAAAATCGTTTATTTAATTGTGCTTAATGAGTAGAGCGTGCTTTGGATATTGTGGGTGGGACTCTTATCCGGTTTTCCTTCACTACGAAAAACTACGTATTTAGACATAAGAACATGAATCTGGATGAAACCACCGTGGCTTCGAAACATTGGCGAAACCGCGATCTAACGATTGCGGGCATTATGAATAGAAACTGAACAGTGAGTAAAATATTACGACTTACAGATATTATACTGAACCAATGATCACCTCAAAAATTTAGTATTCAAAAGATGTTGCTGAGTTACGGTTTATATCAGAACGGCGTCGGCGCGTAGAACACCCATCTAGAAAGACGACTGGTATTATTTATCAGACGCGATAGGAACTGTTGCAGGTTTACTGAAGAAAACCGTTTTATTAGAATTATGTTTCAATCAAGATCTATACATCTAGCAGACATTACTTCATAACAAGCCTCGAGTGTGGGTTGTTTCGAAAATCTGGTTTAAAGCATGGCCGGTATAATTAATGGTTTGCATTCAATAAATAATCAATTGTTTGTAGCCGAGTCTGTTTTTCCAACTTCCCAAATTACTGGACATAGTACACACAGAGGGTGTTGAGGATTTGTTAGCCATAAGTTTGTTTTGCATAAGGTTTATAAAATTTACTTTGATTACACTAACGTATCATTCAAAACCATCAACTGGTATTGCAAAATAAAATTGTTTAAATGCTATTGGCTAGTTTCTGGACAACCCTATGATGTTACTTTCTTAACAAGACAGCATTATATTGTAATGAATCAACCACCTCGAGTTACCATTTCGGAAGTTCTAAATTGCAATAGCACAATAACATTTTGTCAAAAATTATTACGTTTATTAAAAAAATAAATTTGCCTGTAGCAAGCTCAATACTTATTTGCAATTATCTGGTAATAATTGCAAGGAAAATTGAACCTCACTGAATTATGATGTCGTTTTTAGTATAAACAGCGATATGACCCCACTTAATTTATAATTGTGTAAAACCACATTAACGGTAATTACAGTAATTGAACTTATAGAAGATCATCAGTGTTATATACTGTATTTACGATTTAACTTTACTGTAATTTGTAATTATAATGTTTCAATTTACATTTGACATAAATTCATCTTATAACTGGTCTAATAATTTTTGAAGTGCACCCGTATAAATTTGTATTTATCAGGTTACCGGTAGCTGTAAGATGCATTTTACCCAATTAAAAAAAATTTGCCTATTTGAATATGTTTGAAAAACTATTGTACCTAATTTGCATAATTTTTTGTTATTATTTTTGCATTTCTGGGTAAATGTACTTAGATTTTTTATAATCCCGTATTTCCATATTTATAACTATAATAAAGCAGTAAGAATGTAGTAGCCCTTTCTTAATAGTCAGCTTTACTTATTATTCTACTGTATTAACCTTTATTAAATTAATACCTAACCATATAAATAATAAATTTTGACTTTCTCCTTGAATTTGGTTACTTAGTCAAATTTTTAATGGAATAATTAAGGTATGTTATCACGTGCTAGACCTTTGTTTTCCTCAAAGAAAAATGCTTAAATACGGTGAAAATTTACATTTACTCCTTACTTAAGGGAACGTACCAAAGATCATTGAACAAATAGCTAAACTTGTTTTTTATCAATCAATTATCATAAAAAATTCAGATACGCATTTAATAAGCTGAATAAATCATAATTATAATCCGCAATTTATTTATTAGCATTCTTGAGTGTGTAACTTTATCTGAAATTCAAATTAATTAATTTCATTATGCGCTAAACCTTTTTCTGCATAAATAAAAATATAATATAATTTTTTTACGACTGAATTAGAAAAATACAACAAAATATTATTTTTAGACACACTTGTTATAATGTAAAGATCCAGCGTCCTTTACGTATGCTTTTTAGAATAAATTATTCGCGGACCACCCTATCTCTCAAATTTCAAAAGTTTACGCGATATTGCACCACAAATAATTCATTAATCACCGCTGACGTGTATTTCTAATAACCAGTAAGTTTTTGCACGTCAGAACAATTTAAACCAATTCCCTAACGGCATCCCCCGCACGGTTGCCTCGAAGCCGCCCACAGATGCACCTTTATAAACCGGCGACGCGCGTGAGAGAAGGATCGAAGTAGATTCGATTCAGGTCGAGTCATATGATCTCCCCTGCTGCTCGAGAGAAGAACATAATCGTGAAATACCTACTCGATCGTGACCTAGACCGCCACGCCGTTCCTGATATCCAGTAGCCTCCAGAACCGATTGCTTCTTGTAATCATCGACCTGCTGATGGCTGCAGAGGAGTCCATCGCGACCGTGTGATAACGCTCACTACCTCGCGCCGGGCGACCTAAAGTTTGATCACGAACTGCAATTAAAAGACACGTAAGTTGTAGAGTTATAAAATCTAACAATTTACAATCAGACACGACCGAACGTAATTAACGCCGGGCTTAGGCTCCAGGAGTTATAACGTTAACGTTACACCACCACACTCACAAAGAGTGCCACGCAGGGTAGATCCCGAAGTCACTCGCAGACACTTGAGAGTGAAGGTTTGATACAGGGCTGTAAAGACCTACGACCTTTTTCTTAGTTAAACAGGTTAGACAGGCTGTTGCCTTCCGTCTCCTGGTGACACTAAGACCCCAGCTTAATACACCTACATACAATGCATACAAACAAACACGATAACCACACACGGTGTCTTTAATCGCAGAAGTGTGCGCAAGAAACCTGTTACATACATTTGTATTAAGAATAAACGTCGGGAAATACCTAGTACGACTGTTCTTAAATAAATTTGAATACGACCGGAAATTAAAACATTAGATAATCCAATCTAATATTAACCTGTAGTAATAATATAAATCCGACCGCGTGTATATTACGATTAACCTTAAAAAGTAAATTCGTTTTATTGTAACATTTTAGTATAGCGAGTATTTCGTTTACTTTATAATTTGTATCTAATTAAATTTAGTTACACCGTTAGGACGTAATCCAGTTGTTTAAATAATCTAAACGCGTTCTCAAACCGGTTCTAATCCAATAAATATAGTCCAGAGGTCTCGAATTTGGATACGCGAATCTTCCGCATGTATTGCTTCATTGGAGTACGACATACCAGCTTCAGCGCTCCAGAGTTACTGAAGAATAATGAATATGCCATGCGCATAAGCAGGGAACGGTATTGATTTCTCCCCGTCCCCGAAACGACTCAAGTTCATTGCGCTGGCGCTTCCGACCAAAACCGTATTGAGGCTACCACACCCGCTTCAGTAAATACAGGACCGTAATATAAATATTACATACTAGGTAGGGAGTAGATTAAGATAATATGCATATCTCTGTTCACAGAAACGACTACGCACCCAGTAAGCGCCCTAAGGACCCAAAATACTTAATGTTACCTTGCTATTAATATCTTTTTGTTTGTTAAATTAATAGATAATATATGTTTTAGACCGCTTAAGTATAATTATTTAAGGTGACAGTGTAAGCCCACTAAATAATACGAACCACACCCCGTTTAATAAGAATTTATAAACACGACTGAGCATAGCCGAGGCAATATAAAACCGCGCTGGGTTACCACCCAAAGGGGGGCTTATAAATAAATTGCACCCTAACGTAAAACTTGTAAGTAGGGCCTTACAATAAGAGATGGAAATTCTTTAAAATTTTATTGGTATAATTAACCCACACATAGTTGCAGATTCCTGAATTTTCATTATAACCATCCTTATAGTACAAAAATTAATGTAATTGGTAACATCGTTTTAAATGCCTACACCTTTCCGATCCAAATTTTAAACAAAATCAACTTAAAAGAATTATTTGCTCCTTTGTAAATAACAGGTACTCCAGACCTTTAGTTTTAAACATTATTAACAAAAGAGTTTATATTCTACAATAATTATAAAAACATTGACAATTGACAATTTCTTATTCAAATAAAAATCAATTTAAGAATTTGACTAAATTCTATCTAAAACCTACATTTGAATCACATAATGTTAGCTCCTTCTTATTCTCTATACTAAAATCTTTAGTAGATAAAGAACAAACCACAAATACCATTTACAAAATTCCATGTAACAATTGCCAAAAAATTTATACTGGTACTTCCATGCAATCATTAAAGAATAGTTTAGTTCAACATAAAGCAGATGTAAGAGTGAAACGAAAAGGTACCGCTTTGGCTAGACATGCAATTGACTATAGACATAATTTTTATTATAATAAAACTGAAATTCTACGTACTGAACAAAATTATGAAACACGTTTATTATTGGAAATGTTGTATATCAAAATTAGTGAAAAAGGTGCTAGTAATTTTAAAAGAGACCTTGACAATTTATCATCAGCAAACATTATCTAAAAAAATTTAAGTCTAGTATATATATATATATATATATATATATATATATATATATATATATATATATATATATATATATATATATATATATATATATATATATATATATATATATATATATATATATATATATATATATATATATATATGTTCAATTCTCTGATTAAAGAGAATGATTATTTGGGGTTTAATGTGAGGGATACGCCGTCACTCGTATCAATTGTAGACTAGGCCTCACAACCCTGTTGAGTAATTGAACAAAATGAGATTCATTCAAAGACTAATTTATTTCGTACTATTTACACTTTATATGCAGATTTTACTATTACGTATTTTATTGTTTGACCCAGTTACTAGGTCATGTTTATTCATTTAAGCGCCTTTTTGTGCTTACTAGTTATAATGTACATAATATGTGTGATTTCAACCTTGCACACTTTTGTATCAGCACAATTGTTGCAATAATTAACCTGCTTTATATTTATTCTACTTACTAATCGTTTTATATATTTTTTAACTGTTATGTCTTAATTCTAATTATTTCTCAACCTATTACTAAAATTGTTAAAATAATTATATTTCTCAACTTATTACTCTTGTTACTAAAACTTTGTTACAATATCCTGTTTAATCTATGCAAGATTAAACATTCTGCCAGGCGAAGTTCATGTTCAATTGCAGATTGAAATATATATATATATATATATATATATATATATATATATATATATATATGTATATATATATTTACTCTTGTATTCCATGTCTTGGATCATTATAAGCGACAGTATTTAATTCGGATTGAATTTCTTCAAGAGTTTTGTGTTTTGTTTCAGTTATGTGGAAAATTACAAAAAGTAAACCAAATAATACAATAACAGTAAATGTTATAAAGGGCACGTACAAGCCAAAGTTATCTTTTGTGAACTGGAAGTATTTGGAAGCAACGGTGGACATAACGCAGTAGTAAATGTCAAAAAAACCAATAGCAACAGCCTTTACTTGAATAGGAAATAATTCTCCAACAAGCAATAGTGGCATGTTATGCAAAGCAAAACTGTACCCAGCTATGAATGTAAACAATGAAATAAGTGGTATCCAAGAGTAGCTGATGTCAATTGCCATCACGTTTTCTAAAGAAAAATATGATGCCGTAATTAACAATGATACAGTTACTACGCTTATAGAAACAATTAAAAGTGGTTTTCTGCCAATTTTATCAATAGTGATCATTGATACAAAGGCAAAAATCATCTGTATTGCGTAATAAATGCAGGTAGACGTGAGAGGGGAAAGAAAATTTTCTGCGCTTTCAAATATAACTGGGAGGTAAAAAGTAAAGCCAGTAATATCACTCCATTGTTGTACAGTACGCAAAATAAGTACAATTTACAATTTCTATTATTTCTATTAGTAAAGAAATTAATCAATTTTCCTTTGGAATGTTGTGGTTCGGTAACAGTTTTTAGAATAATATTAATTTGTTCATCCACCACCTGTTTACCACTAAACTTCTGTAAACTACGTTTTGCTTGCTCTAAGTTATTCTTGAGAACGTAATGGTGAGGGGTATCTGGTAAATATAAAAACACTAAAAACACTAAAGTCGTAAAGCGAGGTTTATGAGAGAGGTTGTTTTCATGTTTAAATATGATCCAGTAACATTAATTAAAAGAACCCCAAATAGTTGCGCAAATGTAATTCCTGATAAAAATAAGCTTCTAATTTTTGAATACGCAATTTCAGCAAAATAAAGTGGTAAAGCAAAAAACACAGTCCCATCAGATAATCCAGCAATAAATCTTGCAATACACAATTCCATTGCACTCTTAGCGAAGGCTATCATCAACCACGAAATGAAAAAAGGTATAGTGCTTAGCATAATTAGTCTTTTGCGGCCTAATCTGTCCAAAAATGTAGATGTAAAAACAGATCCGATTACTCCACCAATAAGGAAGGATACAGCAATCCAAGAACCCTCATCATTTGTTACTGCTATTCGAGAACTTTGAGTAAGTAATTGTGGCAAGTATGGCGCGGGCCACCCCAGATGAATACCAGACGACAGTACGCAAAGTGCACCTAAGCGAATAAAGATAAAATAATTAGACCTGTTCTAAAATTAGTTACCTGAACAAAATGCAACGTATTGCAGAGTCTTTCCGTTTATGTGTACACGAAATGCCAGCATTATAATGACTAACGATATATCGTACATAGTTATACTGTATTAACCAAGGTTGATTAGACATTGAGTTATGAAAGTTCGCTTACAATAAAAAAACACTCATTGTCGGTTTACAATGAAACTTTAATTAGTGGATGCCAACTATAAATAGAAGTATGGTAAACAAACTTGACTGTTAAATTATACATACAAATGGAAAGGTTGTAGTTTTGTATGAAAAACAGAAAATTGTTTTTAAAGATGTATAACCATCAAAATCAAGTTGACGATTTTTTACCATGTAACCTACATATACATATGTCGGTACAGAAGATTATGCAAACGACTATATTTTCACTATCGTGAAAGAAACTAATTAGATCATTTCAAAACATTTGGCCAAGTTTTGCCTGTTTGGATGTGTGTGTGTGTGTGTGTGTGTGTGTGTGTGTGTGTGTGTGTGTGTGTGTGTGCGGTGTGCTGTGCTGTGCGTGATGCGTGTGCGTGCGCTGTGCGTGTGCGTGTGCGTGTGTGTGCGTGTTCGTGTGCGTGTGTGTGCGTGTGCGTGTGCGTGTGCGTGTGCGTGTGCGTGTGCGTGTGCGTGTGCGTGTGCGTGTGCGTGTCGTGTGCGTGTGCGTGTGCGTGTGCGTGTGCGTGTACGTGTGCGTGTGCGCGTGTGTGTGCGTGTCTGTATGCGTGTGCGTGTGCGTGTGCGTGTGCGTGTGCGTGTGAGTGTGCGTGTGTGTGTGCGTGTGCGTGTGCGTGTGCGTGTGCGTGTGCGTGTGCGTGTGCGTGTGCGTGTGCGTGTGCGTGTGCGTGTGTGTGCGTGTGCGTGTGCGTGTGCGTGTGCGTGTGCGTGTGCGTGTGCGTGGGCGTGTGCGTGTGCGTGTGCGTGTGCGTGTGCGTGTGCGTGTGGCGGTGGGTGGGGTGGAGTGTGTCTGTGCTTTTGTTTGTGTTTGGGCTTGTGTTTGTGTTTGTGTTTGTGTTTGTGTTTGTGTTTGCGTTTGCGTTTGAGTTTGCGTTTGCGTTTGCGTTTGCGCGTGCGCTTGCGCTTGCGCGTGAACTTGCGCTTGCGTTTGCGTTTGCGTTTGCGTTTGCGCTTGCGCTTGCGCTTGCGTATGCGTTTGCGTTTGCGTTTGCGTTTGCGTTTACGTTTGCGTTTGCGTGTGCTTTTGCGTTTGTTTGTGTTCGTGTTTGTGTTTGTGTTTGTGTTTGTGTTTGGGCTTGTGCTTGTGCTTGTGCTCGTGCTCGTGCTCGTGCTCGTGCTAGTGCTCGTGCTCGTGCTCGTGCTCGTGATCGTGCTCGTGCTCGTGCTCGTGCTCGTGCTCGTGCTCGTGCTCGTGCTCGTGCTCGTGCTCGTGCTCGTGCTCGTGCTCGTGCTCGTGCTCGTGCTCGTGCTCGTGCTCGTGTTCGTGTCGTGTCGAGTTAGTGTTAGTGTTAGTGTTAGTGTTAGTGTTAGTGTTAGTGTTAGTGTTAGTGTTAGTGTTAGTGTTAGTGTTAGTGTTAGTGTTAGTGTTAGTGTTAGTGTTAGTGTTAGTGTTAGTGTTAGTGTTAGTGTTAGTGTTAGTGTTAGTGTTAGTGTTAGTGTTTGTGTTTGTGTTTGTGTTTGTGTTTGTGTTTGTGTTTGTGTTTGTCTTTGTGTTTGCGCTTGCGCTTGCGCTTGAGATTGCGCTTGCGTTTGCGTTTGCGTTTGCGTTTGAGTTTGAGTTTGCGTTTGCGTTAGCGTTTGCGTTTGCGTTTGCGTTTGCGTTTGCGTTTGCGTTTGCGTTTGCGTTTGCGCTTGCGCTTGCGCTTGTGCCTGCGTCTGCGCCTGCGTCTGCGTCTGCGTCTGAGTCTGCGTCTGCGTCTGCGTGTGTGTATGTGTGTGTGTGTGTGTGTGTGTGTGTGTGTGTGTGTGTGGGGTGTTGTGTGTTGTGCGTGTGTATGTGTGTGTGAGTGTGTGTGTGGGTTTGTGTGGGTTTGTGTGTATTTGTGGATGATTATGAGTGTGTGTGCATGCGTGCGTGCGTCACTGTGTGGACGTGTGAATTTGTGAAGTGTGGATGAATATTATTATCCACAATAGCTCCAGAACAAGACTGACGTACTAAAAATTTCGTAGTTAAGCCCGTTTTCATTTCTCCTGGAGTTGATTGGATTTTGGGAGAAATTCACTGGCGAAGAGATAGTTTTCTTATGAGCAGTTTTTGATTTTAATTAATTATTTCTGGAACAGAATATTTCAAAGTCACAAAAATGGCGACATATAGGCCTTAAGCATATCAATTAATTATGTTCTTCACAATTTTAAATTTTCGTGATTCAGTTTCTTAATATAAAGTAAACTATGTTAAAAATTAGGATTGAATATACGTCTCTTGGGAGCAGACGGCTTTGGCAATTTCTTAAGTTAGCAGCTACATGTATATTAATGTCTAACTTACATGAAGTTCTAAACGTCCGTTTTTTATTGTTTTTATTTTTACAATATTGCCTGTTTTCCTAATGAACTTAGTACAAAGGAGGTTGCTTATTTATACTAGAAGAGTGGTTATTAAAAGTATTCCATTCCTTTTAATTTCCATTTGGTCGAGTGGAAGGTCGTGTGTTGTTCCTCACAAGATATTTTTACATAACTGTTAGAATGCCTTCAGATATATTATATATATTTTTATAGATGGGGGGGGGCTTTAGAATTTTTTTTTCAAGTTAACGTCTGGATGCCTATTAACCTCTATCTGCCATGAAGTTTAATCGCTAATCTGACATAAATTATAATTACTGTTGTTACAATGTTGCCAATTTTCATTATAATCCTCTCACGGAAGCGATTTGATAATAATACTATGTTGCTTTACGTACTACATTCGAACGGGCAAATATGTGTCTATGTTTTATTGTATATTGTCATTATCTTCCAATCTATTATCATATAATATTTATTTACGAATTAAGTGTCGTGATATGAAATTACGATACGAATACCGTACAACGTTTTATCTACTATCAGATTTAACTATATAGAGAAATAAATAATTAAATCATCGAAATGTATTAAGCACGGTATTATACAAGCAGGAGTATTATATAATTGTCATTGTAAAGTTTAATCAAACCCAGATTATCAATATTACTTTCTTAGACAGTTTTGAAAACGAGCTCAGATGAAGATAATTGTAAGGATTCCATTATTAATGTTTATTACAAATTGTTTAATAAATTTTGTTAGATTTTATTTTAGTAATTATTTTATTCTCACTTTTACTTTGTGTGCGGTAAAGTGTGCGGTACAGTAAGACATTACGATAAGTCATTAAATGACGCAAAACTTATCATTACATGCTGATAGTAGATAAACCATATTTAATATCCTTATAGTGTGTTATTTTCCAATAATGCACCTACTATTAAATACGTTAGAAGTGATAACATTCTCTAGGGCATTATGAAATTAATCATAATGCATAGTTACAAAACCAAGCTTGCTGAACAAACACGATTAGATTTTTTTCTAAAAAAAAGTGCACACGCACACGCACACGTACACGAACACGCACACGCACACGCACACGCACACACACAAGAACACGCACACTCACACACACACACACGCACACACACGCACACACACGCACACGTACACGAACACGAACACGCACACGCACACCCACACGCACGCGCACACGTACGCGCACTCACACGCACACGTACATGCACACGCACAAGCCCGCGCTCACGCACAAGCACATGCACATGCACACCCACATGCACACGCACACGGACACGCACCCGCACCCTCACACGTACACACACGCACACGCACACGTTCATGGACACGCTCATGCACACGCACACACACACACGCACACGCACATGCACACGCACACGCATGCGCACACGCACTTGCACACTCACACGAACACGCACACCCACACGCACGCGCACACGTACGCGCACTCACACGCACACGACATGCACACGCACACACACACACACAGCACAACACACACATGCACACCCACATGCACACGCACACGGACACGCACCCGCACCCTCACACGACACGACACACACACACGACACCACACGTACATGGACACGCTCATGCACACCACACACACACACACACACACACACCACACAGCACACACACCACACACGCACACGCACGCACGCACACGCACGCACACTCACACGACACACGCACACGACACGCACACGCACACAGCACCCACAGCACGCCACGCACACGCCACGCACACACACACGCACACGCACGACACACACGCACACACACACACGCACCGACACCACGCACACGCTACACTCACACACACGCACACGCACACGCACGCACATGCACACGCTCACGCACGACAGAACACACGCGCAACGCCACGCATACGCAAGACACGACACGCACACGCAACCACACGACACGCACGCACGCACACGCACACCACACACGCACCACGACACGCACAGCGACACACACACGCACAGCAACGCACACCACACACACAACGCCACGCACTGCACGTATCGCACGACACACGACAGACTGCACACGTACGCATCGCACACACACACTGTACACGTCCACCACACGCAACCATATACACCTACAGACATGCATGCACACACCAACACAATTGCACATTGTCTACGATGGTCGCAATGCTGAAATGTGTAAACGAAAACTCTGCACGATTTTTCCACAGAACTCATACTTACTAAGACATGAGACATAAAAGTAAAACCTCAAAAATGGTTAGTTGTTGTCTAATGAGTAGAGCGTGCTTTGAAAATGTGTAATGGAAGGACTCTGCATCGATTTTCTCCACAAGAACCATACTTTACTTATAGTACATGGACATAAAAAAGTAAAACCTCAAAAAATAGTTTATTTAATTGTACTTAATGAGTAGAGCGTGCTTTGGATGGTGTGGGAGGGACTCTTATCCGGTTTTCCTACACTACGAAAAACTACGTATCTTGACATAAGAACATGAATCTGAACGAAACCACCGTGGCTTCGAAACATTGGCGAAACCATGATCTAACGATTGCGGACATTGTGAATAGAAACCGAACAGTGAGTAAAACATTACGACGTACAGATATTATGCTGAACCAATGGTTACCTAAATAATTTAATATTCAAAAAATGTGGGTGAGTTACGGTTTATATCAGAACGGCGCCAGCGGGTAGAACACCCATCTAGAAAGACGACTGCTTTTATTTATCAGTCGCGATAGGAACTGTTGCAGGTTCACTGAAGAAAACCGTTTTATTAGAATTATGTTTCAATCAAGATCTACACATCTAGCAGGCATTACTTCAAAACAAGCCTCGAGTGTGGGTTGTTTCCAAAATCTGGATTAAAGCATGGCCGGTATAATTAATGGTGTGCATTGAATAAATAATCAATTGATTGTAGACGCGTCTGTTTTTCCAATTTCCCTAATTACTGGATGTAGTACACACAGAGGGTGTTGAGGATTTGTTAGCCATAAGTTTGTTTTGCATAAGGTTTATAAAATTTGCTTTGCTTACACTAACTTATCATTTAAAAACATCAACTGGTATTACAAAATAAAATTGTTCAAATGCTATTGGCTAGTTTCTGGACAACCCTATGATGTTACTTTCTTAACAAGGCAGCATTATATTGTAATGAATCAACCACCTCGAGTCACCATTTCGGAAGTTCTAAATTGCAATTAATAGCACTATAACATTTTGTCAAAAATTATTAAGTTTATAAAAAAAATAAATTTGCCTGTACTATTTGCAATTATCTGGTAATAATTGCAAGGAAAATTGAACCTTACTGAGTTATGATGTCGTTTTTAGTTTAAACAGCGATATGACCCTAATTAATTTATAATTGTGTAAAGCCACCTTAACTGTAATTACAGTAATTGAACTTATAGATGATCATCAGTGTTATATACTGTATTTTCTATTTAACTTTACTGTAATTTGTAATTATTAATGTTTCAATTTATATTTGACATAAATTCATCTTAGAATTGGTCTAATAATTTTTGAAGTGCACCCGTATAAATTTGAATTTATCAGGTTACCTCTAGCTGTAAGATTCATTTTACCCAATTAAAAAAAATTTGCCTGTTTGAATATGTTTGAAAAACTATGGTACCTAATTTGCATAATTTTTTGTTATTATTTTTGCATTTCTGCGTAAAAGTCCTTAGATTTATTATAATCGCGTATTTACACATTTAAAATTATAATAACGCAGTAAGAATCAAGTAGCGCTTTCTTAATACTCAGATATATCTTGGACGTTCAAGAAATTACGCGTTTATAGTGAGTTTATAGGTTTCATGGCCAACTATATCATCAAAATCTAAAATTAACATAACATTTTTTTTGCGGTTATAGATGCAAAAGAAGTGTCACACAATTATACATTTTCTGAAAGCTGAGAGTAAGCTCTATTAATAAAAAAATATACAGGGTGTTCCATTAAAAAAAACTTTGGTTTATTGCGAAGAAATTGACTTTTTGTGGGGAAAAGTATGCACGCCACTAAATTCTACGGAAAATTCTGTATACTGTATACACTTTTCATCATTTCGATAAATTTCAAAGCAAAGCAGTTACGAGGAGTGCTTAAAATGTGCAAATTTTGAATTTCGGCCTGTATCTCAAATACTAATAGGGCTATGACAATTCTGTTAGTGGCATCTTTCGTTTCGCGAAAAAGTAGAACAGGGTCGCGGAAACTGCATCTTTCTATCGTTGCTCGCAAACGAGATACCGTACAATTTCAACCAAAATGGGACACAGTGTACAGATTTACTTATCATTTTACTGTACTAACCTTTATTAAATTAATACCTAACCATATGAATCATAGATATTGACTTTCTCCTTGAATTTGGTTAATTAGTCAAATTTTTAATTGAATAATTAAGGTATGTTATCCCGAGCTAGACCTTTGTTTTCCTCAAAGAAAAATGCTTAAATACGATGAAAATTTCCATTTATTCCTTACCTGTACCAAAGGTCATTGATCAAATAGCTAAATTTGTTTTTTAAATCATCAATTATCATAAACAATTCAAATACGCATTTAATAAGCTGAATAAATTATAATTATAATCCGCAATTTATTTATTAGCCTTTTTGAATGTGTAACTTTACTTGAAATTCAAATTAATTAATTTCATTGTGCGCTAAATCTTTTTTCTATATAAATAAAAGTGTTTCAATAAGATAATATATTAACACCGTATGTAAACATTTATTAATCACCTAAAGGAACGTATCAAAGGTAGTTCGATTAACCTAACCTGTTTTTTATCTATCAGCTTGGCAATTAATTAATTGTAATCTACTTTTCCTTTATTACTCAGAGTTTCAATGAATTAAGTTTAAACTGTGCATTACATTTCCAAAGTTAATATAAAGAAAATATTGGCTTTATTTTGTTAATAATTTCATTTTCTACAATTCAACAAATCCAATTGAAGTGACATATTATGGTAGAGATCATTAAAATGATAAACTAAATATTACAATAGTTACAGATTTATTAATGCTATTCCTTGGCTAAATACAACTGTACAATTCTTATATTATGCCCATCTGCCCTGTTATCTGTTTATTCTAGTTCCTAAATAAATATAAAAGTTCAGTGGCCAAACTCCAGTACTCAAAGAATTTAATTACAATAATAATGTATACCAAATTTGAAATTTGTATCAGCACGCGACTTTTGATATCATTTCAAAACTATAAATGAATATATTACTTATGCTGTTATTTATTCATTATGAATTAGCTAACGTCCAGTATTCACGAACCAATCACAAGAAATACGTCGTAATCCTATACGTAAATAATGTTCCAATATTTTGCAAATTGTGATTCACTAATCAATTACTTATTTTACAATTAAGGCGCGATTGACACCATTTCAATCCCATAGTTTTCTTAATGATTGTCACACATCAACGTTTACTTCTCAATTGTAAAATTTAAGAAGTGCATGACTGTATTGATTATTTTGATTTACATTAACAGTATTAATAGCTGTACAACAAAGTTTTCATTTCATACACACAAGCTTTATCGTTGCAATGCAAAAAGATGCTTTTCAATTAGCACTTCTATTTTAAAATAATTGTAAAGTTTTTATCATTATAGTAAACATTTTAACCATATTTCATAAATACTGGAAGTGTTGCTGCCAATACAAATCATTCCTATTTTGGTCAATTATTGCCAACACGTGGATCAAGATTTATAAGCAAAAGATACTTTGACAATAATTGCACATTATAATCGTAATACTAACAATTGTCGAGGAAATTTAGTTATGGTAATCCTAGTGTTAAGAGAACAGTTCGATTAATATCATAACAAATGATCAGTATATCAATTCATCTAGAAGCTAGTATCACCATAATATTAGAATTTTCATTCTTCTGAGTTGGAATCCGACCATTGACATTCAGAAAGGGAAGCAAATAAGACGAAATAGTGCCTTGTAGTAATGGTTTAAACAAGGCCTGTAAAAATGGTTGTAATAATAAAAAATACCAAAGATATTTTGCTGACCATTTTACTTAAAAACATAACAATATAACAATCTTTTTAGAAATAAAATCCATTCCTCGAATTTGGGAATGAATTAAGTTTCGATATAAATAAATCAAAATATCATCTTCAGGGAGAAAAATTGTACAATAACGTCATTATATTAATTAAAATATGTGTAAAAATATTTTTGCTGAAGATGACATTTTAATTTATTTATATCGAAACTTATCATAACTAATCATATTTTTCGACATCCGTTAGTGTCATCGTCAGTGATAGACAAATTGGTATTAAAATTAAATTTGACAAATTACGTATACCTACGTTTTTCATAATTCAATACATAGAATTTCGGTTTGTCATAATCAAAATAGTATTTATAATCCATTGTATGTCTAGCTAAAGCGGTACTTTTTGCTTTCACTCTGACATCAGATTTATGTTGAACTAAACGATTCTTGAATGGTAGCATGGAAGTACCAACATAATTTTTTTACGACTGAATTAGAAAAATATAACAAAATATTATTTTTAGACATACTTGTTATAAGAGATAGAAATTATCTCAAGTTTTATTGGTATAATTAACCCACACATAGTTGGAGATTCCTGAATTTTCATTCTAACCATCCATAGTACAAAAATTAATGTAATTGGTAACATCGTTTTAAATGCCTACACCTTTCCGATCCAAATATGAAACAAAATCAACTTCAAAGAATTATTGGCTCCTTTGTAAATAACAGGTACTCCAGACCTTTAGTTTTAAACACTATTAACAAAACAGTTTATATTCTACAATAATTATAAAAACACTGACGTGCCTAGTCGAAATTTCAAATACATTTCAATTTCTTATTCAAACAAAAATCAATTTAAGATTTGACTAAATTCTATCTAAAACCTACATTTCAATCACAGGATGTAGCTCCTTCCCATACTCTATATTAAAATCTTTAGTACATAAAGAACAAACCACACATACCATTTACAAAATTCCATGTAACAATTGCCAAAAAAATTATATTGGTACTTTCAAGCAACCATTAAAGAATAGTTTAGTTCAACATAAATCAGATGTAAGAGTGAAACGAAAAGGTACCGCTTTGGCTAGACATACAATTGATTATAGACAGAATATTGATTATAATAAAACCGAAATCCTATGTACTGAACAAAATTATGAAACACGTTTATTATTGAAAATGTTGCATATCAAAATTAGTGAAAAAGGAGCTGGTAATTTTAAAAGAGACCTTGACAATTTATCATCAGCAAATATTTTCAGCTACTTGAGGGTCTTAACATTACAATCAATCATTTGTTTATTTCTCTAACGCTATACAATATTTAGTCTTGTATTCCATGTCTTGGTTCATTATAAGCGACAGTACTTAATTCGGATTGAATTTCTTCAAGAGTTTTATGTTTGGTTTCAGTTATGTGGAAAATTACAAAAGGTAAACCAAATAATACAATAACAGTAAATGTTATAAAGGGCACGTACAAGCCAAAGTTATCTTTTGTGTACTGGAAGTATTTGGAAGCAATGGTGGACATAGCGTAGTAGTAAATTTCAAAAAAACCAATAGCAACAGCCTTTACTTGAATAGGAAATAATTCTCCAACAAGCAATAGTGGCATGTTATACAAAGCAAAACTGTACCCAGCTATGAATATAAACAATGAAACAAGTGGTATCCAAGAGTAGTTGATGTCAATTGCCATTACTTTTTCTAGAGAAAAATATGATGCCGTAATTAACAATGATACAGTTACTACGCTTATCGAAACAATTAAAAGTGGTTTTCTGCCAATTTTATCAATAGTGATCATTGATACAAAGGCAAAAATCATCTGTATTGCGTAATAAATGCAGGTAGACGTGAGAGGAGAAAGAAAATTTTCTGCGCTTTCAAATATAACTGGGAGGTAAAAAATAAAGCCAGTAATACCACTCCATTGTTGCACAGTACGCAAAATAAGTACAATATAAATACCTTTTCTATTATTTCTATTAGTAAAGAAATTAATCAATTTTCCTTTGGAATGTTGTGGTTCGGTAACAGTTTTTAGAATAATATTAATTTGTTCATCCACCACTTGTTTACCACTAAACTTCTGTAAACTACGTTTTGCTTGCTCTAAGTTATTCTTGAGAATGTAATAGTGAGGGGTATCTGGTAAATATAAAAACGCTAAAAACACTAAAGTCGGAAAAGCGAGATTTATGAGAGAGGTTGTTTTCATGTTTAAATATGATCCAGTAATATTAATTAAAAGAACCCCAAATAGTAGAGCAAATGTAATTCCTGATAAAAATAAGCCTCTAATTTTTGAATCCGCAATTTCAGCAAAATAAAGTGGTAAAGCACAAAACACAGTCCCATCAGATAATCCAGCAATAAATCTTGCAATACACAATTCCATTGCAGTCTTAGCGAACGCTATCATCAACCATGAAATGAAAAAAGGTATAGTGCTTAGCATAATTAGTCTTTTGCGACCTAATCTGTCCAAAAATATAGATGTAAAAACAGATCCGATTACTCCACCAATAAGGAGGGATACAGCAATCCAAGAACCCTCATCATTTGTTACTGGGATTCGAGAACTTTGAGTAAGTAATTGCGGCAAGTATGGCGCGGGCCACCCCAGATGAATACCAGACGACAGTACGCAAATTGCACCTAAGCGAATAAAGCTAAAGTAATTAGTCTTGTTCTAAAATTGGTTACCTGAACATAATGCAACGTATTGCAGAGTCTTTCCGTTTATGTGTACACGTAATGGTAGCATTATAATGACTAACGATATATCGTACACACTTACACAGTTATACTGTATTGACTAAGGTTGGTTACACATTGAGTTATGAACGTTCGCTTACAATTAAAAAATACTAATTGTCGGTTTACAATGAAACTTTAATTAGTGGATGCCAACTATAAATAGAAGTATGGTAAACAAACTTGACTGTTAAACTGTACATAAAAATGGAAAGGTTGTAGTTTTGTATGAAAAACAGAAATCTATTTTTCAAGATGTATAACCTTCAAAATCAAGTTGACGGTTTTTTACCATCTAACCTACGTATACATATGTCGGTATAGAAGGTTATGCAAACGACTATTTTTTCACTATCGTGAAAGAAACAAATTAGATCACTTCAAAGCATTCGGCCAAGTTTTACCTGTTTCGATGTGTGTGTGTGTGTGTGTGTGTGTGTGTGTGTGTGTGTGTGTGTGTGTGTGTGTGTGTGTGTGTGTGTGTGTGTGTGTGTGTGTGTGTGTGTGTGTGTGTGTGTGCGTGTGCGTGTGTGTGCGTGTGCGTGTGCGTGTGCGTGTGCGTGTGCGTGTGCGTGTGCGTGTGCGTGTGCGTGTGTGCGTGTGCGTGTGAGTGTGCGTGTGCGTGTGCGTGTGCGTGTGCGTGTGCGTGTGCGTGTGCGTGTGCGTGTGCGTGTGCTGTGCGTGTGCGTGTGCGTGTGCGTGTGCGTGTGCGTGTGCGTGTGCGTGTGCGTGTGCGTGTGCGTGTGCGTGTGCGTGTGCGTGTGGTGCGTGTGCGTGTGTGGTGCGTGTGCGTGTGCGTGTGCTGTGCGTGTGCTGTGGTGTGCGTGTGGTGTGCGTGTGCGTGTGCGTGTGCGTGTGCGTGTGCGTGTGCTGTGGTGTGCGTGTGCGTGTGCGTGCTGTGGGTGTGGGTGTGGGTGTGGGTGTGTGTGGTGTGGGTGTGGGTGTGGGTGTGGTGTGGGTGTGGGTGTGGGTGTGGGTGGTGGTGGGTGTGGGTGTGGGTGTGGGTGTGGTGTGGGTGTGTGTGTGTGTGGTGTGCGTGTGGTGTGTGCGTGTGCGTGTGCGTGTGCGTGTGGGTGGTGTGCGTGTGGTGTGGTGTGGTGTGGTGTGGTGTGGTGTGGTGTGGTGTGGTGTGTGGGTGTGCGTGTGGCGTGTGCGTGACGTGAGCTGGGTGAGCGTGAGCGTGAGCTGGGCGTGAGTGGGCGTGGTGGGTGTGGGCGTGGGTGGGCGTGGGCGTGGGCGTGGGCGTGGGCGTGGGGCGTGGGCGTGGCGTGGCGTGGCGTGGCGTGGCGTGGTGTGCGTGTGGTGTGCGTGTGCGTGTGGTGCGTGTGGCGTGTGGTGTGCGTGTGCGTGTGCGTGTGCGTGTGCGTGCGTGTGTGCGTGTGGTGTGGTGTGCGTGTGTGCGTGGTGCGTGTGTGTGTGGTTGGTGCGTGTGTGTGTGCGTGTGCGTGTGCGTGTGCGTGTCGTGTGCGTGTGCGTGTGCGTGTGGCGTGTGGTGTGCGTGTGCGTGGCGTGTGCGTGTGCGGTGCGTGTGTGGTGTGGTGTGGGTGTGGTGTGGTGGTGGTGTGGTGTGTGGGTGTGGTGTTGGTGGTGTGGTGTGGGTGTGTGGTGTGTAGTGTGTGTGTGGTGTGAGTGTGTGATGTGGAGTGTGTGTGTGTGATGTGTGAGTGTGTGGTGTGGGTGTGTGAGTGTGTTGTGAGTGTGTGATGTGTGGTGTGTGTGTGGTGTGATGTGTGTGGTGTGTTGGTGTGGTGTGTGAGTGTGTGAGTGTGGTGTGTGAGTGTGTGGTGTGTGTGTGTGTGCGTGTGGTGTGTGCGTGTGCGTGTGCGTGTGCGTGTGCGTGTGGTGTGCGTGTGAGTGTGTGTGTGTGTGTGTGAGTGTATGTGTGTGAGTGTGTGTGTTGTGTAGTGTGTGAGTGTGTGATGTGTGTGTGTGTGTGTGTGTGGGTTTGTGTTTGTATGATTATGAGTGTGCGTACGTGCGTCGTGGATCACTGTGTGGACGTTGAATTTGTGGTGTGGATGAATATTATTATCCACAGTAGCTCAGAACAAGACTGACGTACTAAATTTCGTAGTTAAGCCCGTTTTCATTTCTCCTGGAGTTGATTGGATTTTGGAGAAATTCACTGGCGAAGAGTTTTTCTTATGAGCAGTTTTGATTTATTAATTATTTCTGGAACAGAATATTTCAAAGTCACAAAAATGGCGACATTAGTTCATATCAATTAATTATGTTCTTCACAATTTTAAATTTTTCGTGATTCAGTTTCTTAATTAAAGTAAACTATGTTAAAATTAGGATTGAATATACGTCTAGAGCAGACGGCTTTGGCAATTTCTTAAGTTGCAGTACATGTATATTAATGTCTTTATGGTTCTAAACGTCCGTTTTTATTGTTTTTATTTTTACAATATTGCCTGTTTTCCTAATGAACTTAGTACAAAGGAGGTTGCAGAATTATACTAAAAGAGTGGTTATTAAAAGAATTTCATTCCTTTTAATTTCCATTTGATAGATTGGAATTTCGTGTATTGTTCCTCACCAGATATTTTTACATAGCTGCTAGAATGCTTTATAGATATTTATGTATTAAGGGCATAATCTACAATTATGTCCGTGGTACATACAATGTTTTATTTTATTTTGCACCATGAAACTGGAACAAAATTTTTAAAAGATTCAGCATTTTCGGCAAGTTTTTAAATGCAAATGCAATGAAATAAAGGCGACAGTAGGCTAATTTGTTGTTACTAAGATACTGTGATATTGCTAAATTGTTGCTAAGGTACTGTTTGTTTGTAAATAATTTGCATTCTAAAATGGAAGGTGTAAACACAAAAACTTATTCACAAGAAATTTTAGATGAATTTGAATGAGCAAAATAATTAAGTAAATCGAAATATTTATACATAAAATAGTACGAAAATTATTAATATTAATAATTAATAAAGGTTGTATAGTAAGGTTGTTGTTTCAATAATTTTTCAACTTACGTGACATATCATGTCATGGGTTAAATCTGCTTGCAACAATGACTTTTCCGTGCTATAAAGACCAATTACGCCCGCATTTCGTATAAAAATATTGGCAAAATAAAATAATAGATATTTATGTATTAAGGCATAATCAGAAGATTATGGTTCGAAATAAAAGCCTCGTTGCGTGCTTTTATTTGAGCCATAATCTAATTATGGTGGTAATCTAATGTTTTATTTTTTTTGCACCATAAACTGGAACAAAATATTAAAAAGATTCAGTATTTTCAAGTTTTTAAATGCAAATGCAGTGAAATAAAGTCGACAGTAAAATTTGTTGTTACTAAGATACTGTGATATTGCTATTATATATCATGTCATGTGTTTGCTGTCAATCATGCTGCTTAGCATCAATGACATTTGCGTGCTATAAAGACCACATTACGCCCGCATTTGGAGGCGTATAAAGAACATTATCGTGGCAAAATAAAATAAACTATATTATTGATATTTTTATAGTTGAGGGGGGCTTTGGAATTTTTTTCCAGTTAACGTCTGGGTGCCTATTAACCTCTATCTGCCATGAAGTTTAAACGCTAATCTGACATAAATTATAATTACGGTTTTTACAATGTTGCCAATTTTCTTTGTAATCCTATCACGGAAGCGATTTGATAATAATACTATGTTGCTTTACGTACTACATTTGAAAGCGCAAATATGTGTCTATGGTTTATTGTATATTGTCATTATCTTCCAATCTATTATCATATAATAGTTATTTACAAATTAAGTATCGTAATATGAAATTACGATACGAATACCGTACAACACTTTATCTGCTATCAGATTTAATTATATATTTTTAAACACGTTAGAAGTGATAAAATTCCCCAGGGCATTGTGAAATTAATCAGAATGCATAGTTACGAAACCAAGCTGGCCGAACAGACTCGTTTAGGTTATTTTCTAAAAAAAAGGCAAACCCACTTTGTTTATTACTATGAATACACATGTCAATAAATGTCAAAAATAAAATTCAATCTTTTTTTAATTGAATAACATACTAAAAGGACATTAAATATAGAGGGCATCACGTGTTACCTTAATTACTATAAAATGAATGTGTGAAATTGCAAAAAAAGGGACGTTTAATTAATTGACACATTATTGCCGAACTGAATTGCTATTGCTTTGTATGATTTGATATTGGTACATTTATGGGTAGATAATAGGTTAAAATTTATATATCAATTAAAACATCTATATGTTTTAAAGGTTTAGACGTCTATCTGACACATTCTCAATTTTAAAATGTTGCCTATTCTTATGAACTTGCTACAAAGGAGACTGCACGGTTATTAGGTTTATTAAAGGCAGGTTTTGGTTTTTACGGCGATTTTAATGATAATGGTAGGGACAAGTCTACTCATGCAAGGTCCTTTAGACAATTTTCTTTTGAATAAGATGTCAAGGAAAACATTTCCCAAAACCAAGCGCTTTTCGACAAGCGCTACAGTGAAATGGAAGATGATGGTATAACAGTTACTATTCCATAGTCCATAGTAGAAACCAGATATGTAAATTACACCTGTGAAGAAAAGGACAATCTATGAGCTACGAAAACGATATTTCAAGAACATAATGGGACAATTAAAGGTGATACCATGCGTAAGAGTGATGATGTCTCTTCAACGTCTTGTAACTTAGGGAATTTCATGTTTAGTTTTCGGGTTATTTGGTGCTTAAAACTTTCATCAATTCTAGTGTCAAAAACGTAAAGTTTATTTCAGCGATGGCAGTGATTGTGGTAATGTAAAATCAGTCAAAATTTAATAAAAATAATGAATTTTATCCAAATGAGGAAGACGATGCGCTAAAAACTTTTCTTTGTGTTCGAAAGCTACGTGTAATATTGTGGCTAGAAAGAGAGCAGGAGGCTATCAACATTTGCTCTCTTTCTACACTTTTTAAGCTCTCGTTCGAACAAATTCTTTCAAAAATCTATCAACACGAAACGTTTCTATTGAGACAAATAATCAGATGAAAGCTAAACAAGGATTTCGAATGGACACACAAAATCTGATGGTAACAATAACAATAATAAATAAAACTTTTAAACGACATTTGAATGGAATTTATTTATCTTTATTATATTTATTTGTAGAATTGAAAATACTTATTTTATTTACAATTTATTCATATATTAATTATGACAACTTTTTAACGCTTTAACAAGTTAAAAAATTATTTGTTTATCAGCATACTATGATTTTAGCAAATAAAGTTGATAAATAATGTAAAAATAGTATATTATTTTATAAGGAGCTAAAGTGACACTTTTTGTGGCGAATCTGCAGGTTTAACTGACGAACGTAGTGAGTCCGGCAAATACAGATGAGCCACAAAAAGTCACTTTGCTCCGCATAAAATATACTATTTTTTCTTCAGACGTTTCTTAGACTTAAATGTGAAATAATAAAAAATAATTAGGTTCTGAAAATGAGGAATAGTTAGATTTGCTTAGCGTGCTCTGGCAAGCAGCAGTAGACTTTGCTAGGTTTCGTTGAAAACAATGCATTAAACAAGTTGAAAATTGTGAAGATTCTCCGTGTTATTGTAAGTATTTTATTAAACTTTTTGTTCCTATTTGTGTAAATTAAAATATTACATTGTTAGGAGAACGATGGATTTGGAGAACTACACGCCGTCAGAAATTACTGATGCGGCTAATACAGCAATAAATGACCGATTACCTACAAGATCGAGCAAAATCTATGAACGCACTTTTCAGCAATTTAGAAAATGGTGCGATGAAAAAAATTTTAAAACCGTAATGTTAGCTTATTTTGCTGAATTAGCAACAAACATGAAAATGAAAATCTCGACAATGTGGTCCCAATATTCGATGATAAAATCATTATTGAGCATTCGACATGGCGTAGATATAAGCAAACACCTGAAACTTCGTGCATATCTACAGACGCAGAATGAAGGATACACCCCAAAGCAGGCCAAAGTATTTACAAAAGACGAATTTAACAAATTTTTATCGGAAGCGCCGGATGAAAAATACTCAGCAATGAAGGTAACTTTTAGAAATGGAATGAAAACAAGTCTTTACATTTTGTATTTTTTTAAGGTAGTTTTGATTATTGGTATCTCAGGGGCATGTCGTTACGGTGAATTGGTGAAGATGAAGGTAGAGGACATTGAGAATTTGAAAACTTTGCAACATATTAAAATTCCAGATAGCAAAACAAAAAAAATTAAATCATTTACAGTTGTAGGGGAATCTTTCCTAAATTTATAAAACAAATACGTTGCTTTGCGCCCACAAGATATGAATGATCGCCGATTTTTTTTGAAATATGGAAATGGAAAATGCTCGAGTACGCTGATGGGAATTCATAAAATAAGTAGTGTCCCTAGGGAGGAAGCTTTTTTCTTGAAGTTAGCGAACTATACAGAATACACAGGGCATTGTCTAAGAAGAACCTCAGCTACACTGTTGGTGGACGGCGGCGCAGATTTAATGTGCTTGAAGCGCCATGGTGGCTGGAAATCCAGCACTGTAGCTGAGCGTTATATTGAAGACTCTCTAACAACAAAAAAAGAGGCAGCCTTGAAAATTCTTGCACCTAGTGCATGCGCAACGAGTACAGAAGTTCATGTAGAAGAGGACGAATTAAAGACCATTTCCTTAGAACGCAGAGAGAGCTCCACTGTTACCTCTGGCGGATTTTATTTTGGAGAAAATGTTAGTTTTAATCATTGTACTTTTAATCCTTATAACTCTAAACAATAAATTTGTTGTTTTCCAAACTGGGTGTTTGAGTTATTAATTTACATTACTTTTGCATGCTGCGAGGGGATGCAAAGACTTTTGCAGCCGCCGGTGAAAATATCAAACTTTAACGTTGTCAGGTGAAGTTTAAGATGTCATCTTTTATTGACGTCTGAAGAAAAAATACATTTATACCTACACATTTTCAATTAATTTGAAAATTAATTACAAGTTAATATTTTACACAATGTAGCAAAGTCTACAAATATGTATGCAAATAATTTAATTTTGTTCAAACCATTCATAATTTTAAATTTCAGTATTTTTCCAATACATAAATCCTACAAGTAATAACTGTAAATAAGCATGTACTTTAATATGCAGTTTTAATTAGAAGAATGTAATATTTACATAATTTTCTTGAGAATTAAAAAAAAGTGTACGTAAACTTAAAATTAAAACATTAACTATCACTGTCATTAATACAAATTACCAATGGTTCTATTCTACTATTATATCTAACACCTTTTCATGTGACCACCATTGAGATATTTTTTCTGTATGTGTAATAGTTTTTTTCCACAGTTCTCCATCACATTGTTTCAAAGCCTCCTCCCACATTTGTAATACAGCGGCATCAGAGTAACCCTGTCTACCCATGTGCTTATCATAATACGATCTGCAGATATCCCAAATATACTCATTAGTCTTTAGAATTAAATTGGCAATGATACGGAGGTAGTTTAAGGACGAACGGACCAGATTCATTAATAATGTCATCTACAACGTACCGCTTAAGTTATCTATCAACAAATCTTCCTTTAAATCCGTGTCAGCAAAATAATTGTTCTTTGTTGTTAACCAGTTTCGCAAATCTTCCTTTTTCCATGTATTCGAAGGTGTTTCCTCTATAAGCCGAGAACGATATGATGCAAAATAAACTTTTGAATACCACTGTCAAAGGATTATAACAGACAATTTAGTCTTTAAAGAGACGCCTGAAACAAATATCCGTCATAGTTCACCACCCTCAGCGGCGATAATGTAGCATTACATTCTCCCTATTTCCAAATACTGTGTGTTAGAACGAAATCATGCATTTTACGGCCTATATTCACAAAGGAAGATCTCGATGACGGCGTACAGGGCACGAATGGCCGGATCTCACGTTGGAAAAGATTGATAGAGGGGGGCATAGAGAGGAATAGAGAGAGAGCGACAGAGAAAGAGGCAAAGAGAAGAGATGCAAAGAGAAGCAGAAGAAAAAAAAAGAAGAAAAAAAAAAAAGAAAGAAGAAAAAGCCAGAGGGAGAAAGAGAGAGGAGAAAGGAGAGGGAGAGGAAAGAAAAAGAAGGGAGAGGAGAAGGAGAAGGGAGAGGAGGAGAGGGAGAGGAGAGGGAGAGGAGAGGGAGAGGAGAGAGGGAGAGGGAGAGGAGAGGGAGAGGAGAGGGAGAGGGAGAGGAGAGGAGAGGGAGAGGGAGAGGAGAGAGAAGAGGGAGAGGGAGAGGAGAGGAGAGGAGAGGGAGAGGAGAGAGAGAGGAGAGGGAGAGGGAGAGGAGAGGGAGAGGGAGAGGGAGGAGAGGGAGAGGAGAGGGAGGGAGAGGAGAGGGAGAGGAGAGGGAGAGGGAGGAGAGGGAGAGGGAGAGGAGAGGGAGAGGGAGAGGAGAGGGAGAGGGAGAGGAGAGGGAGAAGAGGAGAGGAGAGAGGGAGAGGGAGGGAGAGGGAGAGGGAGAGGGAGAGGAGAAAGGGAGAGGGAGGAGGGAGAGGGAGAGGGAGAGGGAGAGGGAGGGAGAGGGAGAGGGAGAGGGAGAGGGAGAGGAGAGGGAGAGGGGAGGAGAGGGAGAGGGAGAGGGAGAGGAGAGGAGAGGGAGAGGGAGAGAGGGAGAGGGAGAGGGAGAGGGAGAGGGAGAGGGAGAGGGAGAGGGAGAGGAGAGGGAGAGGGAGAAGGGAGAGGAGAGGGGAGGGAGAGGGAGAGGAGAGGGAGAGGGGAGGGAGAGGGAGAGGGAGAGGGAGAGGGAGAGGGGAGGAGAGGGAGAGGAGAGGAGAGGGAGGAGAGGAGAGAGGGGAGAGGTTTAGCACACCAGTTGTATATTATTAACTCAGTTCATAAGTAATTCTAGTATAAGTTAACGTTTATGACTAAACAGGATTTTATATTAACAAATAAATTTTAGTAGCCTTATAATATTATATCTGGGATTATATGTAAATTGTATACTGATTTCATTTGCAGTTAATATTTCATCGATGCATTGAATCTTCAATAACAGTATTCAATAATACTAGCTGTTAATAGAGTTGATGATTGCAATAATATTTAAAGTGGTTTACATAAAGTGATATTGAGATAGCTCGATTCACTGTTTAAACTAAAGCCACCTTACCAGACTGGGACAGTGTTAATTTCTATTAGAAGTTGCATGTAACTGTGTCGATAAGTGATATTGGAAGATAGTCAACAGTGACATTTTTAGGGATCTATCGAAGGGGTATTAGTGTTAGAATAAGTGATTTACCTCATTCTCGTATATAATTGCACTTTTTTGAGGATTCATATTTACAAGTTTATTCAATGTAGTGCTTTTGAAGAAGTCCATCCGCGTTCACAGCTAGCCAAATAAACAGGAAGATTGCTGTTAACATAAATTTTGCTTTAATAAAATTTGTGTACATACGTTGGTAAATAAATTAACGTGTAGATATTTTAAACTAGCTGATACAGGTATTTAATCATTTGATTTTGGTTTAAATAGCTTCGTCGCTAAATTGGTGTTGATATAATTCAAAATAAACGATTCATTGAAATTTTCCGATTGTGAATTGCTATTCTGGGAACTGCATCAAGGCCCAAGCTTATTTCTTTGTCACCTAGAGGGTCACTTACATAAAATTTATGTATACCGCAGTACAAAGAAAAGGAGACAACTTAAAGTGGTCAATTAATGTGAACATTTATACAAATCAAGGTAATTACTTACATTCATTTTGTTTTGTTATCGATTTTAATAGTGCTTTCTATTTATTGTATTTGTCAGACGGATGAATACGTTTTCTGGTGTTTAGTTTTGCATAACGTGTATTGACCGATGATAGTTTCACTACATTCTGTGTCTATTTGTATTATATGCGGGTTACTGTATTCTAAAATTTTATACTATGGAATTAGCCAAAATTGATGTTTTCGACGTTATCATTATCCTTTTTGGTGTTAATTAAAATTTAAGGTCCTTAAGGTAGACAATCTTGGGAATATGAATCTTTATTCCAATAAAATTTTTCAAGAAATTTTACATAAGAAATATATGATTAATATGTTTTGGGGAAAACGTTGATTGTTTACTTTAATTCTTATTTTTATTGTAATATACGAATATCATTTCATTATTTCTGTAAGATCAGATGTGACCTCATCCCTTTCTCACAACTCTATGGTTATTTACGAGGTATGAAGTTTAAAAGATGAGTTTTGCGAAAATTTTAGGTTCACGCAACTTTACAGCGACAACGTTCAATTTTTTATTATTTTAATAAAAGCTTGAACGTAACGATTGACAGATTTGCTGTTTTGAGTTTTGATATATAACGTAACGTAGATATAAATTAAATAAGATCGTTGACGATCAGATAGTTTATTAGCACGTCATATTATTACGAGTACGTGCAAATATTTTGAAGTTTTATAGGAAACATCGTACCGGCCGTTAATTCACTGATTCACTTGGATTTGCGACAAAAGATAAACGAGTTTTCCTGTTTGTTTGGAACTAGCTGTGAATTTATCGCATTTAGGTGTTACAACCCCTATATTGATATTAATAGATATCCTGACGCACATTGATTTTGACAGACCCTTATTGTGTCTCACGTATTACGGACTATCCGATTAGTAAAAATAGTAACACACCCATGTCCTTTTTCTACCGAGGTGCCGGCCCATTCCTTATCTGTTACCTCCAATCTACTCCCATTTTCGCCAGTAACACGTTTTGTGAAATTTTTAAAGGTTTAAGTAATGCTTAACGATTTACTTTCCAGCCGTATCTGGCGATAAAGTTTTTGCTCGTTACGTTGAAATTGACTGTATATTTGGACGACTGTTTTAAAGTGATTTGAATTATTGAGTTTCTTTTAAGTGCTAAGTTTCGTTTGTAGAGGAACAGTACACTGATCCTAAAGGGCGATAAACTTTTTGTATCATTTATGTGACGGATTATCATAATTTAAATTTAATTTAAATTTAAAAAGTAGTATAGCTACCCCACTTCTAACCACCGTGCACGTACGCGTTCCCCGTTTCAAGGTCACAGGTTGTCATCAAGACTTGGCGGGAAATTTCAAAGTCACCAACCACGTGTTAGAAAGGGTAGCAACCCTGTCTTCAAGGCCACGTGGTAGGTTTGTACTCCTCAAGACGGTAGGTTGTAACCCGCCTCTTGGTCATGCTTGCACGAGTCCTTCAGGTTAAGAAAAGTTACTAGATTGTTGATTGTCCACGTCAATTTTAGGTTATGCATCTATTCCTGAAGGTCATTGCCCGTTCAAAGCAAGTCTATGCATGTTTCAAGGCCACGTCAAGTCTATTCTAAATCAAGAACAAAGGGCCATTGTTCAAAGTCTATGCTTTTCAAGGAAAGAGAAAAGACTATCTATTGTTATCTCAATTTAGGAAATCAATAACAAAGACGATGCATTGTTCCCTTCAAAGTCTATTCTTACAAGGTCAATCTGAGAAAGAACAAAGACGATTCCATTGTTTCTGAGTATAGAAATATCTTCTTTCAAGAACAAAGGCGATCCATTGTTCAACGATTTAAAGTTTATACTTAAGGTCACAATTGAAAAACAAAGACGATTCCATTGTCAGTTAAAATAGATTGTTATCTCAATTTAGGAAATCAAGAACAAAGACGATGCTTGTTCAGACTGATTAGGCCATCTAACAAGTAAAATTTTTAAAACTTTAATTAACCACAATATTCAATAAAAATTGATTTAATAAATAAATTATTAAGGAACATTTTGTAATACCTTTCTGGACATTCTATTTTTATTTTTTTTCCATTCAATTTCCTTCAACTGATTTTGTTTAATGTGGTCCACAAGATATCATCATTTTCCTTAATAAGGTAATCGCTTTCCTTAAATTTAACTTGGACCTTTTCAGACATTGTCCGTAACTTTACAAATCATTCAAACTTATAAAAAATTAAACAAGTGAAATTAAAAGGTTAAGGGAAACTTTAAAAATGTTTCTGGCCCGGTTTCAAACCTCCAGTTTTGATTACACCAATTGTTAGGTTTCGTTAATTTTTGGTTTCCCAAGCCAACTTCAAAATACAGTGAAGGCGATTTCCATTGTTCAAAATTTTTACAGACTAAATTTAAAATAAGAACCAAGGGGAATTTTTGGTCAAAACCTTGGTTTAACCAAGGTTAATTTAATCAAGCGTTATTTCGGAACAAGATGAGGAAAAGAGATTTTCAAAAACATTTTTTAAAACCTTTCAACCAAACAGGGTAACAATTTCAAAAATGTTTATGGTTGGGATCAATTTATTTAAAGAATTTTAATGTGGGTCAAAATTTTATTGTTAAATTTGTAGGTTATCTTACACATAGTTGTATCCTCAAAGTCATTGCCCTCGGTCTCAAGCGAGTCTATACATGTTTCAAGGCACGCCCCTCAAGTGGTTCCCAAACAGGTAGACGTTTCCTAAAACAGGGTCCGTTTTAAACAGGTAGCCGTTTCCTAAAACAGGTAGCCGTTTCTAAAACAGGGTCCGTTTCCTAAAACAGGTAGCCGTTTCCTAAAAACAGGTAGCCGTTTCCTAAAACAGGGGGTCCGTTTCCCAAAACAGATAGCTGTTTCGCAACGGTTTCCCCCATGAGAGCAAAGACGATCTATCGTTCAGGTTGAAAATAGATTCCACATCTCAATTCTGAGAAATCAAGAACAAAGGGGGCCCATTGTTCAAAGTCTATGCTTACAATGCCACATGAGAAACAAGACGATTCATTGTTTTGGCTGAGTCGTAGCTTCTAAAACTCTGAGAACAAAGACGATGCGTTGTTCAGACTGATTAGGTCATCTAACAAGTAAAACGTTTTTTATAAGACTTTATTAACCACAATATACAGATAAAAATTGATTTAACTAAATACAATATTATGGCAACATTTTGTAATACCTTTACTGGAGCATGTCTATTTATTATTTGTTTTTCGCATTCAATTTCAATCAACTGATTTTCGTTTAATGTGGTCCACAAGATATCATCATCTTTCCTAATAGGTCATCGCTTCATTATATTGTATACTAGCCATACATTCAGTTACTTAGAATTGTCCGTATACTTATTACAAACCTAAGCAACTTGAGTGTTGTCATGACATGTGATTGACAAAGGTCATCAAGTAAATTTCAAAACTAGTTTAGCCCTAAGTTCTAAACAGATTAAGCCGATGTTTCTAACAACAGTTTAAAGTTCATAATTTTCAAGTCTTGAAAAACAGATTATTGTTTGAAACAATGTAAGTCATAGTTTCTAAATTTAACAAATGGTATGTAACTGATTTCATTCTAAAATCAAGATTTTATCATAAGATTATAACACACAAAACAGATAAAGAAACTAGTTTTAGCAGAATTTGTAACTACGTTGTCATCATACTCGAAGTGTTTTATACTATTAGAGATACATATGTTCAGTGTTAGAATATTTTTAGATTACATCAACAACTGAAATGTCAAGGAACAAAGTTTGGGCCATTGTCTATACAAGTTTTCAAAGTCGTTTAGTCTAACATTGTTGTCATGACATAGATACAATATATCGACATTCATTGTTTCTAGTTAGTAACTTTTGTTCTTATGCTGAAATCAATGATTTGTTACATCGACTCAAAGGTACATTCAATTTTCAAAGGATTAGTGCTAAAGAACATATAGACGATCATTGTTCCGTAATATTCAATGATTCATATCATGACAATAACTTATAAAACATTATGTCAAGAGAAAGCATCATAACAATAAGCGATTCATTGTTTATGAAATGTCATAAGTCATCTAAAATTTTCTGAGAACAATAAATGATATTGTTACAGATCTGATTAGTCATCTTAACAAGTAAAATTTTGAATTTTTATAAGACTTAATAATTAAAGCGCAAATATTCGCAGTATACAGATAAATCGAATTTAAGAAATATTCAACAGTATTATGGAAAATGTTAAATTGTAATACCTTGCTGGATCATATCTATTTTATTTATTATTGTCACATTCAATTTCTTGATTCTGCCACAGACATCATCATCATTTCCTAATAGGTTTCATCGCTTCATTATAATGATACATAGCCATACATTTTTTTTTTTTTTTTTTTTTTTTTTTTTTTTAAAAGAAAAATGGAAAAAAAACAGCCCAAAGGGCTTTAGGAAGGCCCCAACTAGTTTAGGTATTTAATACAATTTTAAAAAAGTTTTTTTCAAAATTGAGATAGAAAAAGGGTTTTATATAAGTTAAATAATAGATGAAGTTAATTTGTTATTAAAAAAAGGAACAAAAGATTGTTACTGGTTAAAAAGTAAAATTTTAAAATTATTAAAAAAGAGAATAAAAAATTTAAAAAACAAAAAGTAATGTAAAAATGTAAATAAGGATTAAATTTTTTTAAGAATAAATTTATATCAATTACGATTAATTCCAGAAATATTAACTAGAATATAAAATGTATCGTGAATTAATACAATACCATTTTAGAGTTTGTCTATGAGTTCAAGGTTCATAACTGTAATGAGTCCAATTGTAAACTGTAGATAAGACAGAGTGTTTTAAAGAACTCTTAAGTTAAGATTATCAAACGATTTCAAAATTGTAAACCGAAGTATAAATATTTAGTTCAGGTAATAGAACACAGATTTGAAATAACAAGATGGCACAGATAGTACAAATATGAACATATAGAATGAAAAAGTATTGAGACAATTTTAATACGTTGTTATAAAGTAATTAATTAAAATAATATTTAGAATGAATGTCTAAAGATGTTCGTAACTATTCTTATTTTAAGTGTACATTGAAAAATTGTTCATATCGATAAAATGAGAAATGAGTTTTAACTGTAGATCTTAACAATAAAATATTTTTTAGATTTTAAACAATATACATAAAAATCGAATAATTAATGATAATGAAATTTTAATTTCGATATTATTTTTGTTTCGAAATTTTTATAGCCTGTTATCTGTTTAGTCTACATGCAAATGGAATTTTCCTAAAGTGATTAGCTGATCTTAGATTATTAAATATTTTGGACTGTAAAATTCAACTACCATGAACATTAAGTAGTAATTTACACAAGCACGAAGAAGGTCAATAACATTATTTCCTTATAGAAATCGTTTAAATCAGAAATTTTTGCAAAATTTAATAAATAAATATACTGTTTTATCATATCAGATTAATTTTAACTCAAAATTTTGAATTTGGTTAATAGATTGAATAAATAACAGCGCAAAGGATCGCAGTAAAATAAATGGAATTTAAAAATTTCAAAGCAGATATTCTTGTACAATATTACATAAAGGTTGAATATTGCGTACATTTATATTCCATTTATTTATAAATCACTAATCTAACTAGAATTCCAATTCATGTAGACTAAACAGATAACAGCAAAAATAGCAAAAATTGTCAAACTTTAAAATTAAAAATTTCAATTATCATTACAACAAAGTTTGTAGTTAGTATGTACAGAAAAGTTGAAACTTGACAAATGAATAAATCATAACTTTAGTCCTTACCCAAAAATTCAATTTTTGCATGTACACTAAACAAAAACGCAACACATAGCAGTTTAATCCAAAATGTGAAAAGCTACTTTCACCACCAGAGGAATCTTAACTGGTCCAGAAGGCCTATCCTAACTACTATGTGTTTTTTTTATGGTTTATTACAGTACCTATACTTTTGACATAATTACATGTGTTTCTATGGTTTATATATATAGTACCTATACTAATAAAAGCTTCGATTTATGTGTTTATTAATTAAGATAAATTCATTTTTATAGTGAAATTTGGAACTTTATGCAGTGAGTTGGCTCCACGAATTACCTCGTTTATGTTGAATATTATGAGGCATCTTGAAGGTGCTATTTCACATTATGGAGTCCACTACGATGGCAAAACAGACAAATGGACAATTGGTAATACATCACAATTAGAAAAATAGATTCAATGGTTCACTATAAGGGCTATTTAAATAACCTTTAAGTACCTGATTTAAACCAGTAATTAAATTTAAAGCAGTTATAAATCAATCCTTTTAGATCTTATAACAATACACAGCAGCGTTTATACTTATAAATAGGTAAATGATTAAATCATCTTCCCAAATTTCATGTTTAACCAATTTTTTTGGATCCAGTTACATTATTAAATAAAATTTAATGACTGTAATTAAAGCGTTTAAATTGTTTTCGGTTAAAGTTCTAAATTTAAAAAAAGATTTATATACAAATAAAAAATTTTTTAAAAACTTTATTAAAATTTCTAATATTTAAAATCGATTTAATAATATAATTGGTAAATTATTATTACATTAATACCTTTCATCAAATTTTTTTTATTGTTTCAATTAATTTTTAAATTCTGTTAATGGGTTAAAGACTTCATTTTTAAAATATTTTCATGCTTATTATGTTACACATAAAGTTTTTAAAAATCAGGGAAATTTTTATTTAACATTGTCCTTATCATTAAAACTATTAAATTAGAAAAAAAAAAATTTTAATTTAATATAAGTTATAAATTAAATTAATTCGAAAATTTTAAGTATCCTTTACCCGTTCAAATAGATTGGTCAATTTTAAATTTCAAGGTCCTTAAATAAGGTTCAGATTAATTAACGGTAATTTTAAAGTAATTAATCCTTAAAAAAGGTCAAAAATATTTATCTTTAAATATAAATAAAAAAATAAATTTCTAAACAATTTTGGGATTTAATTAAAAAAAATTTTAATTTAATTAAAAAAAAAAATTTTTTTTTAAAAAATTTTTAAAAAAATTTTTAAATTTTAATAAGTTTTAAAAAATTAAATGTAAATTCTTTAAAATTAAAATTTAAAAAAAAAAATTTTTTTATTTAAAAATTTTTTAATTTAAATAAAATTTATTTTAAAAAAAACATTTAAAAAGGGGGAAAAATTTTAATTTAATTTTTTTCAAATTTTTTACAACCCCTTTTATTAAATTAAAAATCAAGGGTTAAAAGGGAAATTTGTTTTTAAGCAAAAAATTAAATTAAAGGTTTTTTAAATTTAATTTTAAATAATTTAAATTTAAAATAAAATTTTAAATTCCCAAAAAAAGGAAAATATCCTTTTAAATTTAAACAATTTTATTTGTTTAAAATAATTTTTTTTAAATTTAAAAAATTTTATTTTTTATTGAAAAACGGGAAAATTTTTGGAAAAATTAATTTTTCAGGGTTTTTAAAAATAAACCAAAAAATCATTTAAAATTTTTTTATAAAAAATTTATTTTAAGAAAATTTTGTTTTACATATTCCAAACATTTTATCTTTTAAAATTTAATTTTATGTAAAGAACAAACATTAGACAAATTTCAAAAAAAAGTTGTTACCCCAAAAATTTTATAAATTTTCATTTTCAATTATTTTGGGAAATTACGATTTTATATATTCCAATAAAGTTTAAAATCAATTTTAAAATAAAAAGTTTAAATACAATATAATTTATCAAACAAGGTTAATTTTAAACCATTTGACCCAGGTTGGCGGATCCGAAAAGATGGTGATACTAAAGTAAAAGTCCTTTTGTTTTTATTAACATTCAAAAGCTTTAAAGGAAATTTAAGTTATTAGTGGTTGAAAGGACCAAACTTAATTTCAACTTAAAGAAATTGGATGTCCAATACAACTATTTCTTTAAAACAATGCCAATTTAACCCTCACAACAAAAACAATTCATATAAAAAATCAGGTCTCCTTCTTGTTCTCAACATTAAATACAAATTGAATTTCTTAACCTTTAATTATAAAAATTAATCAATTAATCCATTTCTATACTGCAAGTTCCTTTAAAGGAAACTTTAATTTTCATTATAACCTTTAAAAAAATTTGTTGGACCATTGCATAAATATCATTTAAATTAAAACCAATTTAACGCCTTAAACCAATAAAACTTTATTTAGGTCCTTTTCGTTTGAACTTATAAAATCTTTTCTTAATTTTATATAAAAATTTCATCTTTAACCCACTTACGGCAGGGTTCCTTATAACAAAGGGAATCAGATAAATTTACGTTTATCAAACTAGATTGATACAATAAAACCATTAATGGGTTAAAAAATAACGTCTAGTATCTACTTAAAGAACAACATATTACCGCTTAAATTTCTTTATTTTTAATGGTAATTTACTTAAACCCAATACAAGGGGTTCCTTATAATAAAGATTTTAAATCTTCTTAAAATTTATTTAAACCACCCTTTCCCAAAATTTATGGGTTTAAAATACCAAACTATTTTACTATTGCAAATACCAGCTTAAATCTTTTTTTTAATATAAACAAATCAATTTTAATTTCTTTTACTTGCCTTTTAACTTCCAATTTTTTCCTCCTCCTTCCCTTTCTGTTTTACCTTACACTATTTTCATATTGCAATAAGTTCACTTGCACAACAAATGAGGACTTTTAAACCTTTAAAACGGGTTTCCAACCTCTTCTTTCCGCTTTTCAACTACTCTTCTTCTAAACGTCAAATTCATTATTTTCTCAGTTGCCCTAATAAAGCCTAAAAGTACTTTACCCAAAATAGGGTTTTAAAAACTACCTTATTCAGCTTTTCAAAATATTACTTTTTCTAAAATAAACTTCAGATTGTCTTGTTCCAGAATTGGATTTAACCCTCATGACCAGATGTTTGGTTTGACCTAGTTCAGTTTAGCCTGTGTTGAGAAACAGCCATCGGTTTTGGGAAATGGTTATCTGTATTTGGAGAAACACCTGGATGACTAGTATGAGCCCACGCTTTTTATTACAATTAATAACCATGATATTAGCCTTTTCCATGACTCGTTTAGAATTGGTCCAGCAGGTTTCGACTACATTTCGATCGGACGTTCGGGTAAGATCGGCCTGTAGGACATATGGTCTTGAAAATTTTTGGAGACCACTCATTTTTTTCCGAGGATATATAGATTCTGTTAAATTATGTTTACATATGGCTGGGGACCGCTATTTGTTGTTTTTCCGACTGCATCCAGACTAGTCGTAATACATCCTTTTCACATGCAAAAGAACACAACAACAATAAAGGTTTTATTTTTAATTATACATCTTTTTAATCGAAAATATAATTAGTAACTGACTAAACCTTCATATTCTTCTTTTTCACTGGTATCCCATCTTCCACTCCTTCAAATCTAGTGAACTCTTCTGTTGCCGCACTTAACCTTTATTAAGCAAGTCAAAATATCGACCCTTTAAATACGTTTCACATATTTTACACGTTTTCATACTTCTTTGCAAGTGCATGAAGTCGTCTTCCGAAAAGCGTCCTAAACCATATACTGCCTCATGATTAGCATCAAATGCCAATGTCAATTGTTAGTAAACTTTCCACGGCTGTATGTGCATCTACCTTTGGTCCATGATTCAGCAGCGTAGCACATCCACATATTGAATCAATTTTATTTGCACATTACTGCTTAAATACCTTAACACTTCTACCTCCTGATGACTATTTCTTTGACTTGAAGAGATTTACATATTAGACCAATTTAACTTGACCTATTTTTTAGCATAGATACCACTGCAGGAATTGTAATAACGTATAAAAGTCATTAATTAGGAGACCTTGATCATTTAGCCATGAATCTACTTTACAATCTGTTTGAATTGTAATTGATAACCTGATTTCTAGCAATTGACAGATGGCTCTGACTCGACTAAATTCTAAGAATTGTTTGGTGACCTTGAAAATCTCTCGTCACACCTTCAAAGAACTTTCCCTTGGAATTGATTTCCAAGAATACGCGACCTTGATTAGAAATGTTACTAAATCTAACCTTGAAAATTTCTACACATGGTCTCAACCAGTTTGGTGACCCTGAAAAATCCTCACATTGAAAAGTCTATTTGAATATCCCATGTAGATCTGATCCAACCACAATTGGTTGATGCATGGAAAGTGTAGTGACCTAATGCATTTTTCTTAATAAATTACTAAGTGGATCACTATACGCATGCAATGTGTGTAGCAAGGTCTTGAAAACGAGAAGGAGGATCTTATATACATGACTTTGAAAGACATTACCGGTGATATATCGGATACCCGGTTGATTTATAGGACCTGGAAAATTGATAACCATTGACAATCTATTTGATAGTCGGTAAAGTTGGATCACCTTGAAAATAGATTTCTCGGAATTAACTTTGAAATTTACGTAACTGTATAATTAAAAGATTTTAATTTGTGTTTTGCATATAAGTTTAAGAGATGTAGGTTGTAATGAGTCACGGACAATGTCTCAAAGTAAAAGGATCACAGATCCTGATATGAAGGCTTTAAGGAAAGCTGAATGTATGGCTAGTAAACATTATAATGAAGCGATGAAAATACCTATTAGGAAAGATGATGATGTCTTGTGGACCACATTAAAGAGAATCAGTTGAAGGAAATTGAATGTGAAAACAAATAATAAATAAAATAGATATGATCCAGCAAAGGTATTACAAAATGTTAAGTACATCAAATTTACCATAATATGTATATTTACTTAAATCGATCTTTTATCTGTATATATAGATGAATATTGTGGTTAATAAATTATAAGTTTTATAAAAAAATATTTTACTTGTTAGATGGCCTAATCAGTCTGAACAATGCATCGTCTTTGTTCTCAGAATTTCAGAAGCTATGACTCAGCCAAAACAATGAATCGCCTTTGTTATCAGAGGTGTGACCTCGCAAATTATAGACTTTAAAGCGTTGACAATGGATTGCCTTTGTTCTTGAAGGATTTGAATTGAGATGTGGAATCTATTTTAGAAATTATAACGGAACAATGGATCGTCTTTGTTCTTTTCTCAAAGGTGTGACCTTGAAAATTGTAAGAATAGACTTTGAAGCGTCGGCTTGAACAATGGACCCCTTTGTTCTTGATTTCCTTTGAGGTGGGTAGCTAACTCGACCAGAACAATGAATCGCTTTTGTTCTCTCGTATGGGGAAACGGTTACCTGTGTTGAGAAACAGCCATCGGTTTTGGAAAACGAACCCTGTTTTGGGAAACGGATTTTAGAAACGTCTACCTGTTTAGACCACTTGAGGGCGCTTGCCATTTTACCTTGAAGCAGGCATCTCAGGGCTTGCTTAGGTTTGTAATAAGCGCGAAAAATATCTCTAAATAAGCTGAATGTATGACTAGTATACAATATAATGAAGCGATGACCTATTAGGAAAATGATGATGATGTCATGTAGACCACATTAAACGAGAATCAGTTGAAGGAAATTGAATTGAAACAAATAATAAATAGATATGATCCAGCAAAGGTATTACAAAATTTTGCCATAATATGTATATTTACTTAAATCGATTTTTATCTGTATATTGTGGTTAATAAAGTCTTATAAAAATATTTTACTTGTTAGATGACCTAATCAGTCTGAACAATGCATCATCATTGTTCTCGGAATTTTAGAAGCTATGACTCAGCCAAAACAATGAATCGCTTTGTTATCAGAGGTGTGACCTTGAAAATTATAAGCATAGACTTTGAAGCGTTGGTTAGAACAATGCATCGTCTTAGTTCTTGATTTCCTAGAATTGAGATGTATTTAGATAACAATCTATTTTTAGAAATTATAACTGAACAATGGATCGTCTTTGTTCATTCATCACAAAATTGTTAGCATAGACTTTGAACCGTTGGCTAGAACAATGGGCCCACTTTGTTCTTGATTTCTCAGAATTGAGATGTGGAATCTATTTCAACCTGAACAATGGATCTCTTGTATAACCTTCGAGGGAAACGGTTACCAAACAGCTATCTGTTTTGGGAAACGGACCCCCCTGTTTTAGGAAACGGCTACCTGTTTTTAGGAAACGGCTACCTGTTTTTAGGAAACGACTACCTGTTTTAGGAAACGGCTACCTGTTTAGACCACTTCAGGGCTCTAGGGGGTGTGACATGGCTTGATGACCTTGAAACAAGCATAGACAACACCTCAGGGTTTGCTTAGGTTTGTAATAAGTTACGGACAATGTCTCTAAGTAAGCTGAAGTTTTCTTGGAGGCCTATTTTCGGTCTGGGCAAAGAGATGAATGTGGTGTCTGGAAATATTCCCATGTTTGTAGCTTCGAGAAATTCCAACAACGGTTTGCCAACATTGACGTTACCTACGAAACATTCACACGACATGTTTGTCGAATTGTTCAACGTTTTTGTGACACCGGCTGCATATCTAAAGGTAACCCTCCTGGCAGAAGACCTGTACTTGATCAACAAGGCTTAAGATATTCGAGGGCGGTTGGAAGAAGTTTCAAAGAATCTTTAAAACGGAGTCTGCTCAAAGTGGTAATTGAGCAAAATTTGTTCTTTTTACTAAATGTTGATTATTTATTAATTGTAATTGTAGGGGTTTCGATGGGAAACGCCAGAGGGCTTGTAAACTTAAAATGCATCAGTGCAAAATATTTGTATTGATCTGATTTTAAAAAGCGTCGAACGTACTAGGACCTGGTTTAACGAAAATCTTAACGAGAACGATGTTTCGGATAACACATTTTTCAGTGACGAGGCATGATTTCACCTCTGCGGCGGAATAAAATCCCAAAATTACCGAACGTGGTAAACTCAGAATCCCCATATATTTATTGAAACTCCATTACAGCCAGTTAAAACTGGAGGTTGAATTGCCATATCGAGAAGGAGAATAATTGGACCAATTTTTTAATGAAAATATAAATGCCGAAAACTATAAACAATTAATTCTAAGACCTTTTATTGAACAACCGCACGACGACAACCTCAAAATGTGTCTTTCCAGCAATATTCCGCCACAGCCCGCACGGCCCGCACAGAGTTGGCATATTTATCACAACTTTTCGGTGATATATGAATAATAAGCAAAAATCGATGGATACCACGATCTCCCTGTTTGCAAATCGTTTGCATACGGTTGAGGAGTTAAAGAATGCCATAGTGAATGCAATAACCCCACAACAGTTAGCAGCCGTCTTCGAGAATATTAAACGTAGAGTAAATTTATGCTTAGAAGGTAATCGACATTTTCAGCACCTTTCGGAGTTTTCGGAGACTATAATATGTCTCCGTCATCAGTCAGTTTAAAACTAGTTTGAAATAAAAACATTCCATTTAGTTATTGGCATTTTTAATAATTAATAACATTAAGATGGAAGTAGTTTAACAATCAAGAAATACAGATCATTATGTCATTTAAAATTTTGCTCTATTTATTGTTGATACACCATCAACTTTTGAATTTCCCACCCAATCAGTAATACCCGTATGTACACCATTGGAAATAGTTGGGATCACTAAATGAGATAAGTGGAGAATAGCTTTTTCGAAGCAAGCTGACCATTTGAATCAATGCACAAATAGATTTAACCATGACTAATTTACAAATTACTAAATAAAATTAACTTATTTAATTTTTGCCTAATACAGATCGATGATCCATGAATTTCTTTATTAAGTAGCCTTGCTTTATGAGGCATTCTGCACTTTAAATAAGTGTTTACAATTTCCTTGATTAATTGCAATTCATGCATGTCTTCACTTGGATACTCTTGTGCACGTGGAAGCGGGGATAAAAATAACTGCAGGTTGCTCCCAAATTCCCGAACTGCCGCATTTTGTGAGAGGTATTTGGGGTTTACAATTTTTAGGCCTTCAGCTTCACATATAAGCGTAAAATGTTTCTCTACATATCTATCTCAAACACATCTGATGACTGCAACAAACCACCTTTGCTTGTAAAAGCAGTAAAGTCTTTATTATTATCAACTGATTGACTATATGAATTTTCATTAAAATGTTCATTTTTAAATAATAAAATACTTACACAATATTCACAATTACTACTACCTAGTTTTCGCACAATGAAACCAGAAATATAATAACATACATTATCAGTATGATAAATAAGATAAGTTGGAGTGCAAACAGATTCAAATTGTGTACAATTTGCAGAAACACTTGATTTGACTGAATTATTAAGCAAACTCTGTCTTAGAGCCCATCTAAGTTGTAAAGAATTAGAATTGCATTCCAACCACCTCGAGAACGTATACAGCTGAAGTACAACTCTAAATGGTCTTGTGAACATTTATAAGGAAGAAATAGTTACAAACAGTTATCTGTCATAGCAAATAAATCTACTGCTAGTGCCAATATGCCATGTATAGTTGTAATAAATCCGACAGTGAATGTTTTTTCGGATGGTTTAATAGTGACATACCCTGAATTTCTAATGACTTGAGGCAGTTGGTAGTGAATGTAAACACATCTGTTACGTACCACAGATTCTCTGGTCGAATAGGTGCCTTATATCCTTTACCATATGGGCACCTTGAATTAAGCATGTCGAATGCTCTGTCTAGCATCCGAATAAATTCTATAGTTCCCGAACAGTCTGCAAAATCAGCCACTTCTATATGTTGAAGATAATGCAATGCATTAGAAACACTGTTACTTAATGTCTGTGTAGCCAGTCGGACATTCATTATTTTATTTCTGAACTTAACATGACTGGTTGTTAATGAATTTGCAAGGTTCAGACGTTCCTTGGACTGTAGTTCATGAAGTTTTTCTATGTACTTCCATTGAACTATTCCCCTTTCTGAATGGATGTCATAATCTGTCATCCGTTTTAAATTGCTAATTGTATCATATGCCATGTATCTCTAACATGCAGTGCACTTTAATTTCAGCAGAGCATGGATGACAAAAGTACGATTTGAATAATCCACTACCAGTAATTGTGCATCCAAGCAGATTGAGTATCTTGATGTTTGCTGCAGCTCGATCACAAGTAATTGAACGGACTGTAATTCCTATATCGAACAAATTTCTGAGGCTACACACTATCAGTTGGGCTTGAACTTCTGATTCTGTCTTATTAACTAAGAATTATGCAATAGTGCATTTAAATTTATCAGTGTGGGATACATTTTCAATAGATGGAGCTTCTGATGCAGAACTTTCAAATTCAATATCTACTACTCCTCCGTAGTCAACATATCCAGTGAATCTTCCCGCAATATTGTCCCAAATAATTAAAAAATTAAAGCACCATTACGCAAGTGAAGCTACTGCTTAACTTCTCAGATAAAAAACCAGGATAACAATTGGTTCTTGACAACTAACGACGTATGGAACGACGTAAAATGTCATGTTTTTCATTTGATTATTTGATCAGAGCCCCAATCCCTTCAAAATATGTCCCAAGTACATATTCTGTCTGCGATAACGATACCCTTTCAAAACAAAGTTCAGTTTAGTTTGTGATTATGCAGCTACAGTCATTTTAGAAGGTGGGTCTATTTCCATACTACAACTTGCAACCTAAAATAAGAGCCTTTATAGAAATGGTGTATTTATCGTTTACAAAACCTTACAGGTTCATCCACTGGTTTTACCTGTACATTTTTTTCTTTCCACAACCTTTCTAGTTTTTGTTGACTTTTTGGAAAATTAAAAATCCTTGAACAGCATCAGGTTTAAGTAGCTTCACAGAAGTACCTAGTTTAATCACATAATCGGTTTCAATGAAATGATCACTGCGCAACCTACTTCCTTTTGATGGAGTCCATTTGTCTCTTTTCATAGCATTTCAGAATCTGTACGCTGAAAAGGAAACCTACAAGGGTAAAGAGATATGTAAATATGGTTTAATACTACAGGACTTGTGCCCTTGGCTTCCATGGTCCTTGTTATTTCATTTTCCGTCAGCTCTTACATCTCTGCAATCCTATTTTACCTCCGCTGCTTTTATCTGTACCCTTTTCGAGACACTAAATCAGCACTATGAAAGTGAACATCATTTCTTTTATCGTGTAGATTTTTACACGCAAATGCCGAAAAACCAATTACCATTATGATTTGTATATTGTAACCTAATACATCGGTCGAGAACATTGTATTGCGACGGGGAGTGATAAAAAATAACGTCAGCGGGCTAGATAATTGAAGACACGAGTTCATAAAGGGTCTATGTAACATTTTGACAGTTCTGAGATAATTAACTTTAACTTTTTTACTTTGGAACTTTTTTGTTTTAATAAATAGAAAAACCAAATTTGGAGCATATATTGTTTATATTTACACTTATTTTTTGTACTATCAGCCAATTTAACGTACCAAGATTACGCGGTGAATTTCGTTACTTAGCCCCTTCATCAAGTGAAAATTGAACAAAAGACGTATTATTGTAAGTACATAATAGATATTTATGTATTAAGGGCATAATCAGAAGATTATGGCTCGAGGGTTTTATATTCCTGAGAGCCATAATCTACAATTATGCCCGTGGTACATACAATGTTTTATTTTATTTTGCACCATGAAACTGGTACAAAATTTTAAAAAGATTCAGTATTTTCGGCAAGTTTTTAAATGCAAATGCAGTGAAATAAAGTCGACAGTAGGCTAATTTGTTGTTACTAAGATACTGTGGTATTGCTATTATATATCATGTCATGTGTTTGCTGTCAATCATGCTGCTTAGCAACAATGATATTTCCGTGCTATAAAGACCACATTACGCCCGCATTTGGGGGCGTATAAAGAACATTATGGTGGCAAAATAAAATAAAGGGTCTAAATGTACATGGAACAAACATTTGCTAGGTAACAAATTTTTTTTTATTATTAAAAATCCAAGAAAATTTAGGTTATAAAAATACAAAAACGTAACATAGGTTAATATTCAAAAACAATACATTATCTGAACATTAAACTTGCGCTATATTCTAAAGAGACTTCCTTTTTTTATTGTTTGCCTTCATTTCACCATCTGTATCTTTAGTCCAAATTCTAGTATAAAAATGACGATATGCTTCATTAATGTAGGGTATTTGTTGCTTCAAATTGTTAATTTTTTCTTCTGATAGCTGGTTTTTCTTATTTGGAATTGGAATGTATATGTAGCCATTGCTATTGATTGGGTCACTTTTGTACTTCATAAGATCTACCTGTAAGAATGGCGTATGTGGATCCAGGCAGTCTTTATATAAGAATTCGTCGTATTTTTCAACGCGAATCCATTTAATGTGGTCTCTTATTGAAACTTTTTCGTTCAATGTGTTTTTTTTCTATTGAAGAGATGCAATTTAATAGGAATTTCACTTAGATCTTTAAAATGGTCTGCCATGTTAATGACCACGCTATTTTTTTTACTTGCCGATTTTATTATATTTCTGTATTGGTCAGCTGTAAAAACTTTTTCATGTTTCCTCATTTCTTTTTCTACTCTTCCGAAATCCCGATCTGAATCCAGGAAGGAATGTCCTACTTCGGGAAACTTATGATCTATAATATTTACATAGTTTTTTAGGACCAAGTACTGGTACAAGCAAATTAGGTTAAAATTTTTGTTCTGGCCAGAACAAGAATCTGACCAAATAACCAAATGGCCTACTTTTTTTCGGCGCTTAGGATTTGTACGAAGATATGTACCTAGTGAGCTTCCAATTTCTAAACTGCCTTTCGTTGCCGTTTCTTCTGTCCACGTTAAAAAATAAGACTTATCACCATCCATCGATATCGTGTGTATTCCAAAGTTGTAGAACCACATTTACCTTAAATAAAGTGCTTTAGAAGTTGTAATTCGTGGTAGAGGCATAGATTGTTGTAAATCCATTGTTAGGTATAACACATTTTTATTGTCGCGTCCATGTTGTCTATCTACTTTTTGTTGATCAAAAACATAATTGTAATTTTCTGTATGTTCTTCATTATTAAGGCCTGAGTCGCAAGTACTGCATGTGTCAGAAATTGAATTCCGTCGAAAAAATGTGTACATAAAAACTTTTTTTCACCAAAAATGTATTGTCCAATTTATTTGCTTGCACATACTCTATAGAGTTCAAACATTTTGGACATATTTAGAAGTGGAGATAAATACATTTTGTTTGGATTTTTGTTTCACGAATATTGAGACTGTTCAGCTGGAAAGGAACGTATATGTTCTTTAATAACATTAACAACTTCATTGGGTATTCTATTTCCTCTTGAATCGTGTCGACCTCTTTTATCTGGAGATGGAGCCGTTAATCCAGCGTTTAACTGTTTTTACAACAGTTGTATCTTTTTGTGGGAAATTTGGTAGAGCCGTTGAAAGGCTGTTTTGCAGACAGTGACGATATTTTTATTGCATGTCACTCTGTACGAGAATGAAGAAGACTTTCCATTCACACGATTTTTTCGCGGCGTCTTAACGGTTTCAACATGAATTGATTTGAATAAAAGTGAGTTTTTAGCGTTTTGGTCCAATTTATAAAATCTACTGAAAATTACTTGTCTTCCATTTTCAGTGAACTTATCGCTACATTTTTTCCTACATGTGCTTTTACATAGTAATCCTAACTCCGGAGTTTTTTCGGGTACCTCTTTTTTACTTCTTTGGGAAATATAAGATTTTCCTTGTTGCCTGGCTGATGCAAATAGGTTTTTCTTCCATGTTTCTGGACGACGACGTCTCTTTTTTATTTTTTTTCCGGCAAGTTAAATTCTTTTTTCTTGATTGCAACTAAAGTATTTGCAACAGGAGTTGTAGTTGACCTTGACATAGCCAGAAATATGTCCTCCGCAGTAATGTGTGTCTTGGTTGACCCATCAGAATTACCAGACTTCATTTTAAAATCGGAATCATCTGAAAAATCATCCGAAACAGAATCGTCATCTGACGAATTATCTGGCGAAAACGGATCATTTTCGTTACTGGAAGAATCTGAAACAAAGTAGAAAAATAATACATATATTAGGTAGCTTTTTTAAGATATCAATATTTGCTTACCGGATAAACAATAATATTGTTGCTTTTCTGCATCATTGCAAGGTGTCTGTTCAAGATTTAAAAATGTTGCAGTTATATCCTCCAGTAGCTTATCTGCGCTAGGTGTCCCTTGACACCCTTGATATTCGATGAATCTAGCATTGGCAGTTATATCATCCGGTTGCTTGTTTGCGTCAGGTGTTCTTTGACGTTCTAGACATTCTACATATCCGGCATTTATATACTCCGGTTGTTGCTCTTCGTCGGCTACATTCAGGGTGTTTTCTAAATTGGATTCTATATCTTAAAAAATAGGTACCAGTCAACTCTACTATTTTGTTTAAAAATATTAAAGCCTATTTAAAACAGCAATTTTCAAAATTCATATTCAATATTTTCTTTTAACGCCTTTTACGGAGCTATTTAAAAGCGATTTTAAAAAGTGCTAAGAGCCATCTTTGAAAATTGCTCTTTTAAATCGGTCTTAAAAGCGCTTTTAAAGTTAAAAGAGGATGTTGAATACGGCTGTGTTTTCAATTTTTCCCTTAAAAAATTCTAACCTCACATTTAAAGTATTAAAGGCTAATTTTAAAAACAAAGTAAATATTGCGTTATTTCGCTTACCTGTACATGCTTCTTGTCCTAAATGCACTAGGTATCTACTTCTTGCAGACATCGCAGCACGTTAATAGTTTAAAAAAATCTAAGTAGGTACTTAATAATATTGCAAAATAACAAATCGCTTAACCTCACTTTTAGGGTCTATGTGACTGAAACAAAAGCCGCCTTATATAAAGCAAGTGCATAAAGGGTCTATGTTACACAATTGGTACTTAGCGCCTTTATGCACTCACAAAAGTCAATTTCTTGTGTCGCATAAAGGGTCTATGTTACAAATTTGTTACATAGCCCCTTTATGCACTCATGAAAGCAATTTTTGTCGGTAAATAGACTTTTTATCCACCCGTAACTTTTTTATCAATTAAAATATCTTCATTTAACATATAATAATAAAATTCTACGGTCAAAAAAAAAAAAACAAAATGTAGAAAAAAGTAATTTAAAAAAAAATGTTACTTAGACCCCTTATGAACTTGTGTCTTCAATTATAATCAGTCATTGAGACGTTTGTGATGAATCATGAAGAACATTTTAAATGTGATTAAAATAGGCGAGTAGTAATAACGTGTGTTATAGTAAATGGTTACAAATAAATATTACCAAGATAGTCACTAGGAATTAATTAAGTACTTTTATTTATTAAGTTATCGAATTGTTTTGTGGCATTAACCTGTAAAAGTTAACGAATAAAAGATACATTCGTTACAATGGTATCCGGTGTGGGGTTTACGAAAGAATTTTACAGTTTGTGAATGACAGTTACACGCTCAGAAGCCGCCGAAATGGACTCGCAGTTGTTGGAATTCTTGAACGGTATGAGCAGGCAAATGGAAAACATGCAAACAAACATGCAGCGTCAAATGGAAGGCAATCTACTTGGTTGTTGCTTTACGTGGAGATTCCCTCAACGTCCTTCAAACCATCCATGACGAACAACAGAAAGACTATCGGCTGTTAACGTCACGCCTTGACATGAGGTATGGTGATGTCCACCTTCAACAGGTATATAGCTTAACTGAAGAACCGTACACAGAAGAGTAGAGATAATCTCCAAGAGTTTGAAGCTGAACTAACTCGGTTGACGCGGTTAGCGTATCCTACAGCTCCTGACAACTTCATGGACCAGTTCTCAGTCCAGGCCTTCGTGGGTGGCCATCAAGATGGCGAGACACAACGCTCTCTTTTATAATTAATTAATTAGCTTGATTTATATTTCATATACTAAATATC
>JARFJB010000127.1:117500-125000 GCA_036346205.1 Vesta saturnalis | reverse complement strand
ATTATCTGGTAATAATTGCAAGGAAAATTGAACCTTACTGAGTTATGATGTCGTTTTTAGTTTAAACAGCGATATGACCCTACTTAATTTATAATTGTGTAAAGCCACATTAACTGTAATTACAGTAATTGAACTTTTAGATGATCATCAGTGTTATATACTGTATTTTCTATTTAACTTGACTGTAATTTGTAATTATTAATGTTTCAATTTATATTTGACATAAATTCATCTTGGTCTAATAATTTTTGAAGTGCACTCGTATAAATTTGAATTTATCAGGTTACCTGTAGCTGTAAGATGCATTTTACCCAATTAAAAAAAATTTGCCTGTTTGAATATGTTTGAAAAACTATTGTACCTAATTTGCATAATTTTTTGTTATTATTTTTGCATTTCTGCGTAAAAGTCCTTAGATTTATTATAATCGCTTATTTACACATTTATAATTATAATGAAGCAGTAAGAATCTAGTAGCACTTTGTTAATACTCAGATATATCTTGGACGTTCAAGAAAATACGCGTTTATACTGAGTTTATAGGTTTCATGGCCAACTATATCATCAAAATCTAAAATTAACATAACATTCATTTTTGCGGTTATAAATGCAAAAGAAATGTCACACAATTATACATCTTTTGAAAGCTGAGAGTAAGCTCTATTATATAATAAAAAAATATACAAGGTGTTCCATTAAAAAACTTTGGTTTATTGCGAAGACATTGACTTTTTGTGGGGAAAAGTATGGACGCCACTAAATTCTACGGAAAATTCTGTATACTGCCCACTTTTCACCATTTCGATAAATTTCAAGGCAAAGCAGTTACGAGGAGTGCTTAAAATATGCAAATTTTGAATTTCACCCTGTATCTCAAATACTAAATAATAGTGCTATGACAATTCTATTTGTGGCATCTTTCGTTTCACGAAAAAGTAGAACAGGGTAGCGGAAACTGCATCTTTCTATCTCGCAAACGAGATACCGTACAATTTTAACCAAAATGGGACACAGTGAACATAGCTTTACTTATTATTCTACTGTATTAACCTTTATTAAATTAATACCTAACCATATGAATCATAAATTTTGACTTTCTCCTTGAAATTGGTTAATTAGTCAAATTTTTAATGGAATAATTAAGGTATCTTATCCCGAGCTATACCCATGTTTTCCTCAAAGAAAAATGCTTAAATACGGTGAAAATTTCCATTTATTCCTTACCTAATGATCCTGCAGATCCTTCCTAAAGATTCATATCCTTGTAAATAAATTCCTCAAAACTTATTTCCTATTTCTTTCCACAACTGCATTTACATTATTTAAAAATGATATCAGTTGTTCCTTGCTCTCCCCACTCCCCCACTCTCTCCAAAATCGCTATATAAACACTAGCTTCCCATCCAAAAATTCAATTCATGCATTATTAATATTTTATTAGTGTTCACATTCTAATTCTTTATTAATCCTCATTCATTCATCTCACAATAGCCTGATAGTCATCCTTTTGTCCACCTTACCCACCTAGATCATACTATCCTGAACATCCAGCCAGACAATACATATTAAAACCCTTATCAACCGGTCTATCCTTATTCATCCATACACCCATCCTTTAACCCCCTGATTAGGTATACGAACTTATTGTTGGTATACCTAAAGAGAGAGTTAAGTGTTTAGAATCAGACCGAGGGCCTTTACACCCCGAATGCTTCTACACATTGAACTGCCCATTTTCATCATCACCTTTACCAAACCAACAGGACTTCTATCCCTATCAACTTGTTGAAGGTATAAGCTGCGACAAGGATAGGTCATAGGGATCCTAGAGACTGTAGGGAAGTGACGGTGGTATATGGCTCCGAAACATTCTGTATGGTCACGACCCATGTTATTCCTTTAATTCTCCCCCTTTGACGGTTTCGGCTTGTGCCCCGAAAAAGGATTTTCCTAAATATAAATATTCATCCTAGGTCCCCGTCCGTTATTTATCATATTTCCCCTATAAAACACATATCGTCTGCATCCCTTATAAATCACCACCTGCCACCACACAGAAAAATAAGATCATATCTACTCCTGTAATTACAGTTTATTTAGTCATCACATATAAATCCTTATTCATCCCTATATATTACCCATCACGGCGGATGATCGACTATTTGTGATATTCCAAATTTTTAACCAACCGATACAAGCTCTAGTCGATACTGGCGCTTCTAGAACGTATTTTGGCAGTAAGTTAAAAGAATTAATAGTGAGAAATTCCATCTTTCCCGAATCTTGTCAGCAAGAAGCCATCCGTGTAGCAGATAATACAATCACCCATTCTCTCGGCAGCTACCGATTTCCACTCATACTTGGCAAACATCAATATTCGTTGCTAGGTCAATATCTGCGTACGCTATCTACAGATATAGTTTTAGGACTTGATTTCCTGAGGCAAGCTCAAGCCACCATAAAACTCACCCCTCACCATTAATAGTAGGCATTACAAGGAAACGTGCCAAAGCTCATTGATCAAATAGCTAAATTTGTTTTTTATCCACCAATTATCATAAACAATTCAAATACGCATTTAATAAGCTGAATAAATTATAATTATAATCCGCAATTTATTTATTAGCCTTCTTGAGTGTGTAACTTTACTTGAAATTCAAACTAATTAATTTCATTATGTGCTAAACCTTTTTTTTGCATAAATAAAAATGTTTCAATAAGATAATATATTAACACCGTATGTAAACTTTTATTCATCACCTAAAGAACGTCTCAAAGGTAGTTCGATTAACCTAACCTGTTCTTTATCTATCAGCTTCGCAATTAATTAATTGTAATCTACTTTTTCTTTATTCCTCTGAGTTTCAATGAATTAAGTTTAAACTATGCATTACATTTCCAAAGTTAATATAAAGAAAATATTGGCTTTATTTTTTTAACAATTCCATTTTCTAAAATTCAACAAATCCAATTGAAGTCATCTATAATGGTAGAGATCATTAAAATGATAAACTAAACAGTATAATCGTTACAGATGTATTAATGCAATTTCTTGGCTAAATACGACTGTATAATTCTTATATTACGCCCATCTGCCCTGTCCTGTTTATTTTAGTTCCTAAATAAATACAAAAGTTCAATGGCCAAATTCCAGTACTCAAAGAATTTAATTACAACAATAATGTATATCAAATTTGAAATTTGTATCAGCACGCGACTTCTGACATCATTTCAAAACTATAAATGAATATATTACTTATGCTGTTATTTATTCACTATGAATTAGGTAACGTCCTGTATTCACGAACGAATCACAAGAAATACGTCGTAATCCTATACGTAAATGATGTTCCAATATTTTGCAAATTGTGATTCACTAATTAATTACTTTTTTTACAATTGAGGCGCGATTGACAACATTTCAATCCCATAGTTTTCTTAATGATTGTCACACATCAACGTTTACTTCTCAATTGTAAAATTTAAGAAGTGCATGACTCTATTGATGATTTTGATTTACATTAACAGTATTAATAGCTGTACAACAAAGTTTTCATTTCATACACACAAGCTTTATCGTTGCAATGCAAAAAGATGCTTTTCAATTAACACTTCTATTTTATCATTATAGTAAACATTTTACCATATTTCATAAATACTGGAAGTGTTGTTGCCATTACAAATCATTCTTATTTTGGTCAATTATTGCTAACACGTGGAGCAAAATTCATAAGCAAAAGATACTTTGACAATAATTGCACATTATAATCGTAATGCTAACAATTGTCGAGAAAATTTAGTTATGGTAATCCTAGTGTTAAGAACAGTTCGATTAATATCATAACAGATGATCAGTATATCAATTAATCTAGAAGCTAGTATCGCCATAATATTAGCATTTTCTTTCTTCTGAGTTGGAATCAGACCATTGACATTCAGAAAGAGAAGCAAATAAGACGAAGTAGCGCCTTGTAGTAATGGTATAAACGAGGCCTGTACAAATGGTTGTAATAATAAAAAATACCAAAGACATTTTGCTTAAAAATATAACAATATAACAATCTTTTTAGAAATAAAATCCATTCCTTAAATTTGGGAATGAATTAAGTTTCATATAAATAAATCAAAATATCATCTTCAGGGAGAAGAAATTGTACAATAACGTCATTATATTAGTTAAAATATGTGTAAAAATATTTTGCTGAAGATGACATTTTAATTTATTTATATCGAAACTTATCATAACTAATCATATATTTCGACATCCGTTAGTATCGTCGTCAGTGATAGACAAATTGGTATTAAAATTAAAGTTGACAAATTACATATACCTACGTTTTTCATAATTTTGTTCAATACATAGAACTTCGGTTTTGTCATAATCAAAATTGTATTTATAATCAATTGTATATCTATCTAAAGCGGTACTTCTTGATTTCACTCTTACATCAGATTTATGTTGAACTAAACAATTATTTAATGGTAGCATGGAAGTACCAAAATAATTTTTTTTACGACTGAATTAGAAAAATATAACAAAATATTAATTTTAGACACACTTGTTATAAGAGATGGAAATTCTATAAAATTTTATTGGTATAATTAACCCACACATAGTTGGAGATTCCTTAATTTTCATTCTAACCATCCTTATAGTACAAAACTTAATGTAATTGGTAACATCGTTTTAAATGCCTACACCTTTCCGAGCTAAATATTAAACAAAATCAACTTAAAAGAATTATTTGCTCCTTTGTAAATAACAGGTACTCCAGACCTTTAGTTTTAAACATTATTAACAAAACAGTTTATATTCTACAATAATTATAAAAACATTGACGTGCCTAGTCGAAATTTCAAATACATTTCAATTTCTTATTCAAATAAAAATCAATTTAAGATTTGACTAAATTCTATCTAAAACCTACATTTCAATCACAGAATGTTAGCTCCTTCCTATTCTCTATACTAAAATCTTTAGTACATAAAGAACAAACCACAAATACCATTTACAAAATTCCATCTAACAAATGCCAAAAAAATTATATTGGTACTTTCAAACAACCATTAAAGAATAGTTTAGTTCAACATAAATCAGATGTAAGAGTGAAACGAAAAAGTACCGCTTTGGCTAGACATACAATTGATTATAGACAAAATTTTGAATATAATAAAGCCGAAATCCTATGTACTGAACAAAATTATGAAACGTTTATTGTTGAAAATGTTGTATATCAAAATTAGTGAAAAAGGTGCTGGTAATTTGAAAAGAGACCTTGACAATTTATCATCAGCAAACATTTTGTGCTACTTGAGGGTCTTAACATTACAATCAATCATTTGTTTATTTCTCCAACGCTTTACAATATTTAGTCTTGTATTCCATGTCTTGGTTCATTATAAGCGACAGTATTTAATTCGGATTGAATTTCTTCAAGAGTTTTATGCTTTGTTTCAGTTATGTGGAAAATTACAAAAGGTAAACCACATAATACAATAACAGTAAATGTTATAAAGGGCACGTACAAGCCAAAGTTATCTTTTGTGTACTGGAAGTATTTGGAAGCAATGGTGGACATAGCGCAGTAGTAAATTTCAAAAAAACCAATAGCAACAGCCTTTACTTGAATAGGAAATAATTCTCCAACAAGCAATAGTGGCATGTTATACAAAGCAAAACTGTACCCAGCTATGAATGTAAACAATGAAACAAGTGGTATCCAAGAGTAGCTAATGTCAATTGCCATCACTTTTTCTAGAGAAAAATATGATGCCGTAACTAACAATGATACAGTTACTACGCTTATCGAAACAATTAAAAGTGGTTTTCTGCCAACTTTATCAACAGTGATCATTGATACAAAGGCAAAAATCATCTGTATTGCGTAATAAATGCAGGTAGACGTGAGAGGAGAGAGAAAACCTTCTGCGTTTTCAAATATAACCGGGAGGTAAAAAATAAAGCCAGTAATACCACTCCATTGTTGCACTGTACGCAAAATAAGTACAGTATAAATACCTTTTCTATTATTTCTATTAGTAAAGAAATTAATCAATTTTCCTTTGGAATGTTGTGGTTCGGTAACAGTTTTTAGAATAATATTAATTTGTTCATCCACCACTTGTTTACCACTAAACTTCTGTAAACTACGTTTTGCTTGCTCTAAGTTATTCTTGAGAATGTAATAGTGAGGGTATCTGGTAAATATAAAAACGCTAAAAACACTAAAGTCGGAAAAGCGAGATTTATGAGAGAGGTTGTTTTCATGTTTAAATATGATCCAGTAATATTCATTAAAAGAACCCCAAATAGTTGAGCAAATGTAATTCCTGATAAAAATAAGCCTCTAATTTTTGAATCCGCAATTTCAGCAAAATAAAGTGGTAATGCACAAAACACAGTCCCATCAGATAATCCAGCAATAATTCTTGCAATACACAATTCCATTGCAGTCTTAGCGAACGCTATCATCAACCATGAAATGAAAAAAGGTATAGTACTTAGCATAATTAACTTATTGCGACCTAATCTGTCCAAAAATATAGATGTAAAAACAGATCCGATTACTCCACCAATAAGGAAGGATACAGCAATCCAAGAACCCTCATCATTTGTTACTGGTATTCGAGAACTTTGAGTAAGTAATTGCGGCAAGTACGGCGAGGGCCACCCCAGATGAATACCAGACGACAGTACGCAAAGTGCACCTAAGCGAATAAAACTAAAGTAATTAGTATTGTTCTAAAATTGGTTACCTGAACATAATGCAACGTATTGCAGAGTCTTTCCGTTTATGTGTACACGTAATGGTAGCATTATAATGACTAACGATATATCTAACACAGTTATACTGTATTAACTAAGGTTGGTTACACATTGAGTTATGAACGTTCGTTTACAATTAAAAACACTAATTGTCGGTTTACAATAAAACTTTAATTAGTGGATGCCAACTATAAATAGAAGTATGGTAAACAAACTTGACTGTTAAACTGTACATACAAATGGAAAGGTTTTGTATGAAAAAAAGAAAATAATTTTTAAAGATGTATAACCTTCAAAACCAAGTTGACGGTTTTTTACCATCTAACCTACATATACATATGTCGGTATAGAAGGTTATGCAAACGACTATTTTTTCACTATCTTGAAAGAAACAAATTAGATCATTTCAAAGCATTTGGCCAAGTTTTATCTGTTTGATGTGTATGTATGTATGTTGTGTGTGTGTGTGTGTGTGTGTGTGTGTGTGTGTGTGTGTGTGTGTGTGTGCGTGTGTGTGTGCGTGTGCGTGTGCGTGTGCGTGTGCGTGTGCGTGTGCGTGTGAGTGTGCGTGTGCGTGTCCGTGTCGTGTCCGTGTCCGTGTCTGTCGTGTCGTGTCGTGTTGCGTGTCCGTGTCGTGTCCGCTGTGTCCGTGTCGTGTCGTGTCCGTGTCCGTGTCGTGTCCGTGTCCGTGTCCGTGTCCGTGTCCGTGTCCGTTTGTTTCCGTGTCCTTGTCC
>JARFJB010000127.1:40000-115000 GCA_036346205.1 Vesta saturnalis | reverse complement strand
CTGTATTATTAATATTTTTATAGATGCGAGGGGCTTTGGAATTTTTTTTTCATGTTAACGTCTGGATGCCTATTAACCTCTATCTGCCATGAAGTTTAAACGCTAATCTGACATAAATTATAATTACTGTTTTTAAATTGTTGCCAATTTTCATTATAATCCTATCACGGTAGCGATTTGATAATAATACTATGTTGCTTTACGTACTACATTCGAAAGGGAAAATATGTATCTATATTTTATTGTATATTGTCATTATCTTCCAATCTATTATCATATAATAGTTATTTACGAATTAAGTATCGTTATATGAAATTACGATACGAATACCATACGTTTTATCTACTATCAGATTTAATTATATAGAGAAATAAGTAACTAAATCATCGAAATGTATTAAGCACGGTATTATACAGGTAGGCGTATTATATTGTTATTGTAAAGTTTAATTAAACTCAGATTGTCAATATTATTTCTTTAGACAGTTTTGAAAACGAGCTCAGATGAAGATAATTGCAAGGATTCCATTATTAATGTTTATAATAAATTGTTTAATAAATTTTGTTAGATTTTATTTTAGTAATTTTTTTATTCTTACTTTTACTTTACCGTAATAGTGCTGTAAAGTGATAGTTTACCTCACTAGTGCGCTAAAGTGATAGTTTACCTCACTAATGCGGTAAAGTAAGACATTACGATATGTCATTAAATGACGTAAAACTTGTCATTACATGCTGATAGTAGATAATCCATGTTTAATATACTTATAATGTGTTATTTTCCAATAAAGCACCTATTTTTAAACACGTTACGAAACCTAGCTGACTGAACAAACTCGATTAGATTTTATTCTAAAAAAAAAGTCAACCCACTTTGTTTATTACTATAAATACACATGGCAATAAATGTCAAAAGGACATTAACTATAGAGGCATAACGGGTTTACCTTAATTACTATAAAATGAATGTGTGAAGTTGCAAAAAAAGGGACGTTTAATTAATTGACAAATTATTGCCGAATGAAATTGCAATTGTTTTGTGCGATTTGATATTGGTACATTTATGGGTAGATAATAGGTTAGAATGTATATATCAATTAAAACATCTATATGTTATGAAGGTTTAGACGTCTATCTGACATACATTCTCATTTTTACAATGTTGCCTATTCTTAAGAACTTACTACAAAGGATACTGCACGGTTATTAGGTTTATTAAAGGCAGGTTTTGGTTTTTATGGCGATTTTAATGATAATGGTAGGGACAAGTCTACCATGCAAGGTCCTTTAGAGAATTTTCTTTTGAATAAAATGCCAAGGAGAACATTGCCCAAAACCAACCGCTAAGTTTTTTCGACAAGCGCTACAGTGAAATGGAAGATGATGGTATAACAGTTACTATTCCATAGTCTATAGTAGAAACCAGAGATGTAAATTACACCTGTGAAGAAAAGGACAATCTATTAGCTACGAAAACGGCATGTCAAGAACATAATGGGACACTTATAGGTGATACCATGCGTAAGAGTGATGTCTCTTCAACGTTAGGGCATTTCATGTTTATTTTTCGGGTTATTTGGTGCTTAAAACTTTTCATCCATTCCAGTGTCAAAAACGTAAAGCTTATTTCAGCGATCGCAGTGATTGTGGTAATGTAAAAGCAGTCAAAATTTAAAAAATAATGAATTTTATTCAAATGAGGAAGACGATGCGCTAAAAACTTTTCTTTGTATTCGAAAGCTACGTGTAATATTGTTTCTAAGTGCTCAACTATTTTAATGAATACCATAAAAATAATTGTGCTAATACCATTTTTGAAAGAATTTTATTCGAATCTGAGAGCTCCTACACCAGAGTGGTTAGAAAGAGAGCAAGGAGGGGCTATCAACACCCTCCTTGCTCTCTTTCTAACCACTTTGGTGTAGGAGCTCTCAGATTCGAATAAAACTCTTTCAAAAATCTATCAACACGAAACGTTTCTATTGAGACAAATAATCAGATGAAAGCTAAACAAGGAATTTGAATGGACACACAAAATCTGATGGTAACTCATCGTTCTAAAAACAATAATAAATAAAACATTTAAACGACATTTAAATGAAATTTATTTATCTTTATTATATTTATTTGTAGAATTGAAAATACTTATTTTATTTACAATTTATTCATATATTAATTATGACAACTTTTTAACGCTTTAACGAGTTCAAAAGTATTTGTTTATCAGTATACTATGATTTTAACAAATAAAATTTATAAATAATGTAAAAATAGTATATTATTTTATAAGGAGCTAAAGTTACACTTTTTGTGGCGAATCTGTAGGTTTAACGGATGAACGTAGTGAGTCCGGCAAATACAGATGAGCCACAAAAAGTCACTATGCTCCGCATAAAATATACTATTTTTTCTTCAGACGTTTCTTACACTTAAATGTGAAATAAGGAAAAATAATTAGGTTGTGAAAATGAGGAATAGTTAGATTTGCTTAGCGTGCTCTGGCAAGCAGCAGTAGACTTTGCTAGGTTTCGTTAAAAACAATGCATTAAACAAGTTGAAAATTATGAAGATTCTCCGTGTTATTGTAAGTATTTTATTAAAATTTTTGTTCCTATTTGTGTAAATTAAAATATTACATTGTTAGGAGTATGGTGGATTTGGAGATCTACACGCCGTCAGAAATTACTGATGCGGCTAATACAGCAATAAATGATCGATTAGCTACAAGATCGAGCAAAATCTATGAACGCACTATTCAGCAATTTGGAAAATGGTGCGATAAAAAAATTTTAAAACCGCAATGTTAGCTTATTTTGCCGAATTAGCGACAAACATGAAAATGAAAATCTCGACAATGTGGTCCCAATATTCGATGATAAATTCATTATTGAAAAATACTTGGTAATGAAGGTAAGTTTTAGAAATGGAATGAAAGCAAGTCTTTACATTTTGTATTTTTTTAAGGTAGTTTTGATTATTGGTATCTCAGGGGCATGTCGTTGCGATGAATTGGTGAAGATGAAGGTAGACGACAATGAGAACCTGAAAACTTTGCTACATATTAAAATTCCAGATAGCAAAACAAAAAAAATTAAATCATTTACAGTTGTAGGGGAATCTTTCCTAAACTTATATAACAAATACGTTGCTTTGCGCCCACGAGATATGAATGATCGACGATTTTTTTTGAAATATGGAAATGGAAAATGTTCGAGAGCGCTGATGGGAATTTATAAAATAAGTAGTGTTCCTAGGGAGGAAGCTTTTTTCTTAAAATTAGCGAACTATACAGAAGAACCTCACCTACACTGTTGGTGGACGGCGGCGCAGATTTAATGTGCTTGAAGCGCTATAGTGGCTGGAAATCCAGCACTGTAGCTGAGCGTTATATTGAAGACCCTCTAGCAACAAAAAAAGAGGCAGCCTTGAAAATTGTTGCACCTAGTGCAAGCGCTACGAGTACTGAAGTTCATGTAGAAGAGGAAGAATTAAAGACCATTTCCTTAGAACTCAACGAGACCTCCACTGTTACCTCTGGCGGATTTTATTTTGGGGAAAATGTTAGTTTTAATCATTGTACTTTTAATCTCTATAACTCTAAGCAATAAATTTGTTGTTTTCCAAATTGGGTGTTTGAGTTATTAATTTACCTTTGCATCCGCTGCGAGGGAATGCAAAAGGCTTTTGCAGCAGCCGGTGAAAATGTCAAACTTTAACGTTGTCAGGTGAAAATGTCATCTTTTATTGACGTCTGAAGAAAAAATACATTTATACCTACACATTTCCAATTAATTTCAAATTATGGTTTAGAAAATTAATTACAAATTAATAAAATCCTGTATCATAAGTGTCTTGTAACTGTGGTCTTATATTAGTTGAGTTAATCAGCTTCCACAGTTTTTGTTTTTCTAGCGCTACGTTTCGGTAGCGGTCTTTGCTTCTGTCATCAGGCTTAGTCCTAAAAAGGATTGGTTTCGCATTTGAATCGAATTCATTTACTATGATTTTTCACAAGCACTTCACTACTCTAAGGTTCGAAGTTTTAATGAAAGGTACCAAGTTCGAATCTGAGAGTAGTCAAGTGCGTGTGTTAATTAATAGAAAATGAATTCGACTCAAGTGCGAAACCAGTCCCTCTAAGGACTAAGACTGATTACGGAAGCAGAGTCCAGCGTAAAACCAAAAACTGTGGAAATAGGCCGATCAACTCACCTAATTTAATAAAATCGTAATGTTTTTTTCAACTACATTGTAAGAATTGAACCTGTTTGCTCATAATGAGGTAAATACAGAGTCCGTCAGAAAAATGTATACACTCTTTAAGGAACGAAAAGTATTAGTTACGTGTTTATTTTATATTTAAATACTGATCACACATGTTGTACTGCCTTCAATTTAGCACATAGTTAAACACACAGCACATCAGTACACGCAGTTATGCCTATCCACTGTTCCACAAAGTTTAAAAACGGCCTCATCAGTCCACACTACTTTCGTCACAAACTGTTGATCTTTAGTTACCATTTGTTTATACCATTCGAAATTGCATTCGACGATCAGGATCGTCATCATTAATCGCGCGTAGTAATCGTGGAATGTAAACTTTTCACTTAGCAGCTTTCAGAATTCGTCGTACACTTGCACTGCTAATCTCCATTTCACGTGCATATTGCGTAGCATATTGTGGAGAAACAAGAAACTTTTCCAACACGAGATCCGGCGATTCATGACTTGTACGCCGTCTTCCGATCTTCCTTTGCGAATATAGTCCGTAAAATGAATGATTGCGATTTTCGAATTAGCGCTTTATTTGGCGTGCACACTCGTAGTTTGTATCTATTTCGTTCTAATACACAATATTTGGAAATAGGGAGAATGGAATGCTACATACTCATCGCTGTGGGTGGTGAACTAAGACGAACATAATACGTTTAAAACTTCTGTATTTGGGTCAGGTGTGTTAGAAGGAGGTAGTAATATTTGTTTTAGGCGTCTCTTTAAAGACTAAATTATCTGTAGTAATCCTTTGATAGTGGTATTCAAAAGATTATTTCGCGTGTTTGTAACTAACAACTAAATATGTTATATTCCTTCAATTTATAAAAAAAATTAAAACGTAATTGAAAATATAATAATATAATTTATTCTTATAAACAAAATTACCTTATAAACTACTTTCTATTTAAGTACATTAAAGAATGTGGGTCATTAATATATCATTATTTTATACAATGTAGCAAAGTCTTCAAATATGTATGCAAATAATTTAATTTTGTTCAAACCATTTATAACTTAAAATTTCAGTGTTTTTCCAATAAATAAAACCTACCAGTAATAACTGTAAATAAGCATGTAGTTTAATATGCAGTTTTAATTAGAAGAATGTAATATTTACATAATTTTCTTGAGAATTAAAAAAAAGTGTAAGTAAACTTAAAATTAAAACATTAACTATCACTGTCATCTGAAGTATCGCTATTAATACAAGTTACAAATGGTTCTACTCTACTGTTATATCTAACACCTTTTCACATGACCACCCTTGAGATATTATTTTTCTGCATGTGTAATAGTTTTTTTTCCACACTTCTCCATCACATTGTTTCAAAGCTTCCTCCCACATTTGTAATACAGCGGCATCAGGGTAACCTTGTCTACCCATGTACTTATCATAATACGATCTGCAGATACCCCAAATATCCTCATTAGCATTAAATTGGAAATGATACGGAGATAGTCTAAGGACGAAATGACCAAATTCATTAATAATGTCATCTACAACGTACCGCTTCAGTTATCTAACAACAAATCTTCCTTTAATTCCGTGTCAGCAAAAGAGTTTCTTGTTGTTAACCAGTTTCGCAAATCTTCCTTTTTACATGTACTCGAAGGCGTTTTCTCTATACGCCGAGAATGATATGATGCGAAATAAACTTTTGAATACCACTGTCAAAGGATAACAACAGACAATTTAGTCTTTAAAGGGACGCCTAAAACAAATATCCGTCTTAGTTCACCACCCGCAGCGGCGATAGTGTAGCATTACATTCTCTCTATTTCCAAATAACGTGTGTTAGAACGAAATAGATACAAACTACGAGTCTGCACGCCAAATAAAGCGCTAAACCGAAATTCGCAATCATTCATTTTACGGATTATATTCACAGGACAGAGAGAGGGACAGAGAGCGGGGAGAGGCATAGAGAGGGGGGAGTTAGAGATAGAGATAGAGAGAGATGTAGAGAAAGAGGCAGAGAGAGATGCAAAGAGAGGCGGAGATAGAGCGAGAGGGAGGGCGAGAGGAGAGGAGAGGGAGAGGAGAGGAAGGGGGAGAGGGAGAGGGAGAGGGAGAGGGAGAGGGAGAGGGAGAGGAGAGGGAGAGGAGAGGGAGGGAGAGAGGAGAGAGGAGAGAGGGAGGGAGAGAGGAGAGGGAGAGGGAGAGAGGAGAGGGAAGGGAGAGGGAGGGAGAGGAGAGGGAGGAGGAGAGGGAGAGGGAGAGGGAGAGGGAGAGAGAGGAGAGGGAGAGGGAGAGGAGAGGGAGAGGGAGAGGAGGGAGAGGGAGAGGGAGAGGAGAGGGAGAGGGAGAGGGAGAGGGAGAGGGAGAGGGAGAGGAGAGGGAGAGGAGAGGGAGAGGGAGAGGAGGAGGGAGAGGGAGAGGGAGAGGAGGGAGAGGGAGAGGGAGAGGGAGAGGGAGAGGAGAGGAGAGGGAGAGGGAGAGGGGAAGAGGGAGAGGAGAGGGAGAGGGAGAGGGAGAGGGAGAGAGAGGGAGAGGGAGAGGGAGAGGGAGGAGGGAGAGGAGAGGGAGAGGGAGAGGAGAGGGAGAGGGAGAGGGAGAGGGAGAGAAGAGAGGAGAGGAGAGGGAGAGGAGAGGAGAGGGAGAGAGAGGGAGAGGGAGAGGAGAGGGAGAGGGAGAGGAGAGGGAGAGGGAGAGGGAGAGGAGAGGGAGAGGGAGAGGAGAGGAGAGGGAGAGGGAGAGGGAGAGGAGAGGAGAGGGAGAGGGAGAGGAGAGGAGAGGGAGAGGGAGAGGAGAGGGAGAGGAGAGGGAGAGGGAGGAGAGGGAGGAGGGATGAAAGAATAAGGGATGAGCGGAGAGATGAGGATGAGGTGAGTAGGGAGAGAGAGAGTTATCGTTTAGGTAGATATTTGAGTTCGACGTATGGGAAATTACATTCGGTGACGCTAGGGTAGTAATCTTGTGGCAAGGAGCAGAGGACTTTACAGAGAATAGAGAGCTTATTCGTCTTTATATTAAGTTTATATCTTGATTCGACTCGTTAGGAATTATCAATCCAAAAGTATAGACAGTTATAAAATTGGTATATGTTATATTTTGAGTACTTCATTTATACTTCGAAACAAGAAAAAGTCGATTACATATATGGGTTTATTATGAATACTGTAAGAGATTTATGATCCCAGTTCCTGAAGAAAAACATTCTTTAAGAATTTCTGAATGACCAAATGCATTTTGCAATTGGTAGCTAATCAGAAATTATCAAAATTCTTCTGTTTATTCGGCTGATTATTTTCGATAATCAGAATTACAAGTTCATACCCATACTGGTAATAGTATGAAATCTAGACAAGATTTAACCCATTCTAACGAAAAGCACTAGTTCACAAAAGAATAAGGTTATAGTAAATGCTAATAAATGTTTCCAATTTGTTCGACGGACAGTTGAAGTCGTCTATGCAGAAATTCTGCAAAGTCTTCATGAGATTAAGTATGGGTGATAATGTTTCGAATACACATCTCGTATGCATTACATTCATGTTGTCGGCAGTAGTTGGCTTGTCGCGAAATACTTCATTTTTTACATATCCCCATAGGAAAAATCCATTGGATCAGGTTAGGAGAAAGTGCTGGCCACAGAATCGGCCATCCTCTTCCCATCCACTGCTGAGGTCTCCAGTTATTCAAAATTCTCGAACATTTCTAGTATATGGGGTGTATGCTTTACGATATTCTAGTTCTAGTTCTAAGATCTACATTCGCTAGTAGCATGGGTAGTTTTTCTGACAGAAATCGCAAATATTCTTGACCGGTTAATACACCGTCAAAGAAAAATGGGCCAATTACTTTGTCATTTAGAATGCCACACATTGATTTGCCATTATGAATCAATTGCTCTCGTTCTGGGCGGGTTTTCTGTGGCATAATAGTGCGTATTGTGGCGATTGATGTGCCTATCGATTCTAAATGTCGCTTCATCACTAAATAAAATGAGACGAGGAAAGTCGGGATCACCTTCAATATTTTCTATCATTGAATTACAAAAGTTCAATCGATTTTGAAAGTCATCCCGTACAACTGTGGAAGGTAAAAAATTGAATATTTCAATAATAGAGAAACAAGTTATGCTAACCTTGGTGCAAAATAATTTTGTACGGATGATATTTTTCTTCGATGGTAATTTTATGTACAACCCAAGCTAATGTCGTTTTCTCTTGAAATTTGTCACATGCTGACATGTGGATTTTCTTGCAAATGAAGACATTAAATTCTTGTCCATCTTTGTTGAGTATGGTTTTTTATGGGGCTGCAATAACTTACACTCCCCGAAGCGTCAAATCTATCTTTCGAACTCCTAATCGTGGTCACTTGCGGATGTCTTACATTTGGAAATTTTTGCTTGTAAACTCTTTTAGCCAAAAGACACTTCTGATGGTATTCTCCTAAAACGTATATCGTCTGACACATTTCTTCTTTTGCAAATTCATTTTCATAAAAGTACTCACAGATATTGGAGAACTGTCAAACATTGCATTTTTTTTTCATTTTGACAACTTGATCACCCGTACGAAATAATAATAATAATAATAGCTACCAATCCAAATATCAAATAAATATATTAGTGAACAATTCTGCATCATTAGAACCCCAGTATAAGGTGATAGCGTTAAAATAACGTAATGACATTACCTTAGCGACAAAAAAAGTAGTTAGATGCGCTGTATTGTTCAGTTTATCGAAGATGAAAACATAACCAATCAATTTAGAAATTCATTATGGGATATAATTGCAAAGCTCATGAGAACCTCTATCGACTGGTCAAATGAAATATAGGGTGTTCCATTAAAAAAAAACGAGATAAATGAAAGTCACAAACACAAAATTGTGACTCACACTGTACAATAATCAAATTCAGATGCACATCTACCAAAAATTAGAAGACTTTTGCTAATTTTTGGTTTCCAACTTGGAAAATGTAATTTGGCCAATCTACCAGAAACTTGCAAAGATTACTTGTCTTTTATAGAAAATGGGTGATAAATCTCTTCAGGTTCATAATAAACCCACAGTATGTAATAACTTTTTCTTGTTTCGGAAGTATAAATCGAAGTATTGAGTAAAAATACAGGGTGCTATTTAAAAAAACGCAACTTTCGTATGCCAAATAATTGAGACATCCTGTATAGTGGTAAATATTTTTACAGAGTACATTCATATATATATATATATATATATATATATATATATATGTAATAAATTATTTATAAATTTAAGTGGTGCAGACTTAATTGATTCTAACTGGAAGTTCAGAGGATTTCTTTAAATCATATGTAAGTATAGAACTTAAATAAATAATAAGGTGAATATCAAACGCTTTAAGTAAATGGATGTTGAATATGGACAGCAGTACGAAATAAATATTAAAGTTCAGACATACTTAAAGCTTTTTGTACCTGTAAGCGTAAACAAGTGTTTAATGGTTCGCGTAAAAACCAGTGTGCTTTCATTACTGAAAGGTAATATATTGGTTTGTTAAGCATTCCACTAAAGTTTAAAGGGATGGAACATTATTATACCACACTTGCCTTGGAACATAGGACAAGTGGTAGGGCCGATAGAGATTTAAATGTATGATATGCAATAAATTTGTTACAACTGTACTTAATGTTTAATTTGTAGTCAGATTATACCTTGGTGTTCATTAATTCTATTATTACAAATCAAGGTAGATGACACCACAGTATTAAGTTATTCCAATTATTAATTTACAAGAAATTAATATAGATTTTTCAATTCCCCAAACATTTTATTTTTAAGTGATTAAAGGTATAATTTAAAATTGAAAGTTGTCATTATTCTTGAGTGGAGGAAGCGTTTAGCACACTAGTCTATTATTAACTCAGTTCATAAGTAATTCTAGCATAAGTTAACGTTTATGACTAAACAGGATTTTATATTAACAGATAAATTTTAGTAGCCTTATAATATTATATCTGGGGATTTAGAAGTAAACTGTATACTGATTTCATTTGCAGTTAATATTTCATCGATGCATTGAATCTTTAATAACAGTATTCAATAACACTAGCTGTTAATAGAGTTGATGGTTGCATTAATATTTAAAGTGGTTTACATAAGGTGATATTGAGATCGCTTGATTCACAGTTTAAATTAAAGCCACCTTACCAGACTTGGACAGTGTTAATTTCTATTAGAAATTGCATATAACTGTATCGATAAGTGATATTGGAAGATAATCAACAGTGACACTTTTAGGGGTCCATCGAAGGGGAATTAGTGTTAGTATAAGTGCTTTACCTCATTTTCGTATATAATTGCACTTTTTTGAGGATTCATATTTACAAGTTTATTATATGTAGTGCTTTTGACGAAGTCCATCCGCGTTCACAGCTAGCCACGCTCCGATCACCTTTAAGAGATTGATAGAAGTTCTACGAGGATTGTCTTGGAAAACTTGCCTGGTCTACTACGACATTATCGTAGTTGGGAAGTCCTTACAAGAACATCGGAAGAATTTGCAAGACGTCCTGCAAAGACTTCGTGAAGCCAACCTTAAATTGAGTCCAAGGAAGTGTAACATCTTACAGAAGAGAGTAAGGTATCTCGATCACATTGTGTCGAGTCAAGGAGTCAGAGTCGGTCCTGAGAAGATTCGAGCGGTCCATGAATGGTCTATACTGAAATACAAACATCAGCTTCGCAGCTTTCTCGGGTTGTGCACTTACTACAGACGGTTAGATCTTGGTTTTGCCAATATTAACAAGGTTGACTGAAGTGACCGCCATTTTATTTGGACGCCAGAAACAGAAGACGCCTTCCAACATCTGAAGCAGGCTCTGGCGACTTCACCGATATTAAGTTATCCTCGAGCTGAAGGAAAGTTTATATTAAACACCGACATGAATAGCTTGGCTATTGGAGGAGTACTCTCACAAGAACCAGATGGGCACGAGAAGATCATCGGGTACTTCAGCAAATGGTTAAGGCCATCGAACACTTTTACAAGTATCTTTATGACGTGTTTACTAAGAACCGATCACGCAGCGTTGAAGTGGCTCCTACAATTTCGAAACCCTAAGGGCCAAGTGGCAAGATGAATGGAGAGGTTACAACAGTACCACTTCGATATTGAACAACGTGCTGCTGTTAGTCATTGTACTCATTGCTCGCGTCTAGAAGAGAAAGCCTGTATGATACAACGAACAACTATCGTGAGCCAAGATTCGTTGGCTGAAGAACTGCAATGAGAACAGCAGGCCGATAGAGAGCTACGAGTGATGCTAAGATGGAAGGCGATTGGTGACAGATCCGCGTGGGGAGACATCAGTATTGTCTGGTCTTTTGAAGCGTGTGGTGGAGAGTGAAGGCGGCACTTTGTCCCGACGGCAGATGGTGATTCCGAGAAGTCGAGTGCGTGAAGTGTTGCGACATCTTCACGACGGTGTCTCTGGGGGGAACTTTGTAATAAAAAAGACGATACCGAAAGTTAGAGAGCGATTCTACTGGGTGAATTGAAAAGAAGGCGTTAAAGACTGGTGCCGTAAATGCGAGTTGTGTGCATCTGGGAATGGCCCTCATTGGCAAGAAAAAGGCACTGCCGGACCGTTTACTGAGACCAATTCCGGAAATAAACACATCTTGGTCACCATGAACTATTTTACAAAATGGACCGAGGTTAACGCAATTCCCAACCAAGACGCCGCGGCAATAGCAGAGGTACTGGTGAAGCAGTTCATCAGTCGCTTTGGAGTATTTTTAAAACTTCATCCGGATCAAGGTTGCAATTTCGAGTCATCCTTGTTTAAAGAACTGTGTGGCTTAGTGGGAATCTACAAGACGAGGACTATGCCCCTTCATCCGCAGTCCGATGCCATGGTCGAGCGGACAAACCGAACAATCGGAAAATACCTATCTAAAGTAGTCCCCGACCATCAACGAGACTGGGACCAATATCTTCATTTGTTCCTGATGGCCCATCGTTCATCTATTCACGAAACAGCCAGTCAGACCCCTGCATATGTAATGTTTGGACGCCAGATCGACTTCCTTGTGATCTGTAGTTTGGAAGAAAACCTGAAGAGTCAGAAACAGTCCGCGAAGGTTACGTTAGTAACCAAAGGTAGCGCAGTTCAATCGTTTGGCACCATACGCTGGCAGCCATGAAGGCGTCGAAGAGACACAAGAAGCCGTACAAGCTGTCGAAGGCACAACAGACGTCAACGGTCAGCTCTCATTTAAAGAGTTTATGAGACTGTATTTTGGAACCAGAGCCGCGAGATGGGGCCTGACAACGGAAGCGCCCCAGCACATTTCCAGGTCGCATCAGGATATTCTTTGGCTCATTGTGTCGCCCAAGATCTACATATGTCAAGAGGAATCGCGACACTATTTAATAACAAGTTTGGGTGTGTAAACGAGTTACGAGGCCAACGACCTATGATTGGAACAGCTCTGAAGCTAAGACATGGTTCCTGCTTTATCTACTATCTTATTACCAAGCGCCTTTCTTATCAGAAGCCGACGTATAAAGACATTTGGACCACGTTGTAGGATTTGAAGTAAGATTTAGTCAAGAAAGGCTTAAATGAATTGGCCACCGCTATTCAAGTGTTGGTTTAGTGTTATTCTCCAGAGACCGCTGAGAATACGGTAGATTGCTATTTCTACCGAAATGGACACTGCCCATCTGGAGAAGCTTTCCGATCTCGACACGACCCATTTTACAGGCGTTCAGTACCGCGACTGCCCCGGGACGGATAAGTCTTAAGGGGGGGGGGGGCAGTGTAACGTGATACGTCGGTCGAGAACATTCTATTGGGATGGGGAGTGATAAAAATAACGTAAGCGGGCTAGGCAATTATGGTCAGTCATGGAGACGTTTTTGATGAATAATGAAGAACATTTTAAATGCAATTAAAATAGACGAACAGTAATAACGTGTGTTATAGTAAATGGTTACTGTTGCGAAACATCGCAATAACGCAATTATATATTTTTTGTAATAGATCAACTCTCTCTCAAAGTTAGTGAAAAAAAAAAAAATGTAACAAAGTTTTTTATATAATTTGTTGTAATAAATTAATTTTAATTACAACTGGTCCTTCGTATTTATTTATCATATTGAAAGTTCGAAGAAGTAGTTGACGCAAACGGGAGCCTTAACTATCGAAGGCAGCATTAATTTAAAGGCACCGTTTTCGCGCATGGTCTTCATCGAGCCGGATCTCCACTCAAAAATCTCAACACAATTAAAAAAATCTCAACGTTTTCCCTATCCCCTGGCACATGGTTGATTCGAAGTTCCAGTTACGTGTGAACTCCTATTAGCTGACGCCCTCCGCATATGCCCAAGTCAAATCCACACTACGAAAGATTCCAGTAAGTTAAAGTGATCATTTGTTTGTATTAAAACTCTGAGAAAAGGTTAGTGAACTAAATTGTTTACATAAAACTATTGCAAAACTCTCAAATAGTAAATACGCATTCACATTTATTTAACTCTGTTATTTATTGTTTGTTTTGAATGGTCATGGATTTCAAACAATTAAAAACTACTCGCACAAGTGCTAAAAGCAAAATCACTCGTATTCAGAATTGGGTGCAGAGCTATCAAAATTTGACATTAGATGTTCAAGAATTTTCATGTAGACAAAAAAGATTGGAAGCCGCGTTTTCTGAATACGAATGTGTTCAAGACGAGATAGATTCATATTTATTAGAATTTGAAGATAATTCAGATGTAGAAGATCGTGAAAAAATTGAAAATCAGTATTTTACAACGTTAGCCCTTATTGAAAAATGTATACAAAAATTATCTCCTCAAAATGTCACTGTAAGTCACAACAATGATTCAATTGGAAATAGCTCGCATATACACAATTCGAATATAAAATTGCCACAAATTAATATTCCCAACTTTACAGGAAATTTGCACGATTGGAAGCCCTTTTTAGATCTCTTTGATGCGTTAATAATAAACAACCCACAATTCTCAAATGTGGAACGTTTTTATTATCTAAAAACACTGGTAAAAGGTGAAGCTTTTAGTTTAATTGAATCATTGTCATTGACTAATGAAAATTTCTCTACAGCTCTTTTATTACTTAAGCAAAGATATGAAAACAAAAATAAGATTGTTAATTCCCATTTCGAAAATTTGTTAAATGCTCCTTGTATAACAAAATGTAATTCACAAAATTTGAGAGAATTGGTTACAACCTGTAAGAAAAACCTAGAATCACTAAAAAACATGAAGCTCTCTGATAAATGTAATTTTGAATCATTACTTATTTTTCTTTTAAAAAAAAAACTAGATTTCGGCTCTAAGAAATTGTTTGAGGAAGGTCGTGATTTAAAGACATTGCCAAATTTAGCAGAATTTTTTGAATTTCTCGAAAATCGTTGTGTTGTGTTAGAAAACATTTCAGGGAATGAAACACTAGTCAACTCAAAATGTAGTAAAGTAACACTATACTCGAAAAGTGACAGTTACGCTCTCTCGTGCATTTTTGTGATAAATCTCATAAAATTTACGGGTGTCCACAATTTTGGAAATATCTCCTCAAGAAAGATTAAAGTTTGTTCAAAGTAAAAAAATGTGCTTAAACTGTTTAGGCACAAAGCATACAGTGGAAAATTGTTCTTCAAGTGCAACTTGTTTTCATTGCTCTAAGAAGCATCACACTGCGCTACACATACAAAATGTCCCCTTCAATAGTTCAGGAAAATTAGGTTTTCTCAAACTCATCATAAACCCACAATTTCTTACTCAAATGCACAAAATAACGGTTTCGGCCGTAATGTACCAAAAATGAACATTCTGTGCATTCAAATAAACCTCAGCATCAAACAATCACCCAATTTCAACTCCACTTCATTATCAAGACATAAACAGAGCGTCAACTTCGCAAGCAAATCAGCAACCGGCTGAAAATTTATCCAGTTTTTCCGCTCTTTCCCCCAAAAATTGCCACGTATTACTAGCCACAGCTCAAGTAACTTTGTTTACTGCGCAAGGACGACCTATCCAAGCAAGAATACTACTAGATAACGGAAGTCAGAACTCGTTTTGTACTCAAAAACTGGTTAATCAGCTCCGATATAAAACCTTTAATACAGCTTTGAATATTTCTGGAATTTCTCAAAACAAAACTTTCTCAAATAAAGCGGTGAATATGTAATACACTCAAACGTAGACCGCTCTAAAAGATTCAAAGTTTCTTGTGCTATATTAGAACAGATAACTCATAAACTCCCACAAATAAAGATTCACTCGGATAAGTTACAAATCCCAGATCATATTAAGATGACTCTAGCTGACCCTAATTTTCACACTCCATCCGATATAGATTTGCTTATTGGAGCAGATAGTTACTACACACTTCTTACGTATGGCATAGTGATATTAGGAAGAGGTTATACTACTTTGTTAAATACGCATCTGGGCTGGATTATATCAGGAACAGTTCCTAAATAGTATACATTTGAACTATCTACTTCAACATCCTATTCTCATCATTCCACTAACCACTCAAATGATACAGATGAATTAGAAACTCTCTTAACAAAATTCTGGAAAATTGAAGAACTCTCCGAACCTCCCTTGCTCTCTCCAGAAGATAAAAAGTCTGAACAAATTTTTAATACTACTTCTCGCATCCTTAAAAATGGACATTATCAAGTAGATATTCCTCTGAAATCTACAAATGAACATCATAAACTCGGGATTCTCTTTCTTTATCGCAAAAAGATTCTTTTCTCTTGAAAAACGATTTGAAAAGATCCTCCCTCTTTCACGAATATAAAAATTCATCGATGAATATGTGTCATTAGGTCATGCAAAATATGTTCCGCTATTTCCGACTAACAGTAGGTTAGAAAGGAAATACTTTATTCCTCATTTGTGCGTAATCAGAAATGAAAGCGTCAGCACCAAGTTGCGTGTGGTTTTGATGCGTCTTGTAAAACATCTTCAGGACTCTCATTAAACGATGTTACCTTAAAAGATTTCAAGTTCAACCAGATCTATATGACATTTTGTGTAGGTTTCGCTCGTTTAGGTTTGTACTCACCGCTGACATTGAGAAAATGTATCGGCAGATTTTCACGAATCCTCGCCTTAAATTTTCTGCAAAACATTATTTGGCGTGACTCACCTCGTCAATCTTTAAAATGTTTGGAACTTCAAACCATCACATACGGAACAAACTTTGCTCCCTATGCTGCCACTCGGGTTTTAAATGATATCGCTCTCAATAATTCCTCTTCTCCTGCCCTCTAAGGATCACGTTGTTTCTCTCTATTGAAGTTTGAACATCTTCGATTATGCCACGCTGGTCCTCAGAATGTACTTTCCAATGTTCGATTACGGTATTGGCCACTAGACGGACTGCGTCACATAAAACGAATTATTCGGAATTGCACTATTTGTTTTCGATTTAATGCACAATCAGTACAACAGATCATGGCTAATTTGCCAAAAGACAGAGTGACTACACGACCATTCCAAAAGTCGGAGTCGATTTTGGTGGGCCGTTCTTCATAAAGTCCTCTCATCTACGCAAGGCACCGGTAATGAAATGCTACATGAGCTATATTCGTATGCATGGCGATTAAAGCAGTTCATATCGAGCTAGTGTCAAATCTGTCAACTGAGGCTTTTCTAGCCACTCTTAAAAGATTTATATCTCGAAGGGAAATCCGTCGGTCATTTATAGTGATAATGCCACTAATTTTCTGGGTTCGAAAAATCAGTTAAAGGAACTATACGATTATTTCCGAAATACGGATGTGAACACTTCTATTCAAATTTACCTTTCTCAAAATGAAACCAAATGGACGTTCATCCCCCAGATCCCCTCATTGGGAGGACTCTGGGAAGCCGCTATAAAAGTGCCAAATACCACATCTCGCGTGTTGTGGGCACTACTCCGCTCACTTTTGAAAAATTTGCCACCATATTAGCTCAAATTGAAGCTATTCTCAATTCTAGACCCCTCATTGCTCTCTCAAACGATCCTTCAGATTTTCAAACACTCACTCCTGGGCATTTTCTAATAGGAACTAGCCTCTCATCATACCCTGAAAAGACATTTCCAGCTCAGCAGAAGCCAAGTTGTCCTTTTGGCAGCGATGTTCAAAACTTCAGCAAAATTTTTGGAAAAAGTGGTCAGTTGATTATCTAAACCGGTTACAAAATCGACCAAAATGGATGACTGAGACTCGAAATTTGCAGCAAAATGATTTAGTCTTGCTGAAAGAAGAAAACTCCCCTCTGCATTGGCCAATGGCCAGGATCTTGGAAACATTTGAAGGCGCCGATGGAAAAGTCAGAGTTGTCCGCCTAAAAACACAAGAGGAGAATTCACTCGTTCCATTACAAAAGTGTGCCCTCTTCCACAGGCAGATTGTTAATTTCTCTTGCGAAAGAAAATGTAAAAATATTCCTTTATATATATTTGTTGTTTGTTTTATTTATTTTATTAACGTCCTCGCATTCCCGTTCTCGTTCTCTCAGTAACAAATTTATCTCGGACTTAATCCTAACTTGTTCAATAATCCGGTCTCTTACGCCGAATTATTTAGTTAACTTCCTGATTTCAATCAGTTGTAAATTCATGTAGATGTTCAGACTTACAATAATAATTTTTTGCCAACACACTATTGCGGTGGGGCAGTATGTTACGAAACATCGCAATAACGCAATTATATATTTTTGTAATAGATCAACTCTATCTCAAAGTTAGTGAAAAAAAAAGAAAAAATGTAACAAAGTTTTTTATATAATTTGTTGTAATAAATTAATTTTAATTACAACTGGTCCTTCGTATTTATGTATCATATTGAAAGTTCGAAGAAGTAGTTGACGCAAACGGGGAGCCTTAACTATCGAAGGCAGCATTAATTTAAAGGCACCGTTTTGCGCAGTTACAAATAAATATTACCAAGATTAATAGTACTAATTTATAATAAATTTAGTGAAAGTTATTGCGTCCTCAGTTAGTAGGAATTAATTAAGTGCTTTTGTTTATTAAGTTATCGAATTTTTTTTGGCGTTAAGCTGTAAAAGTTAACGAATAAAGGATTCGTTACAATATATTCGAATACTTCACAATGTAAAATTATAAACTCTCGCACTGCGTAAAATTAAGCTTTAAATGATTTAAATCGATTAATACAATAAGATGAAAAATAACCACATTCGACAACGTAAAAAAAACAAGGTTAGAGGTACTACCATCCATGGTACAAAAAGACAAGGTGTGCCTATAAGAGAACGCAAATTCGTCAAGTTCGCGCAGATAACGTATTTATCCCAATGACGTCACAATAATCACCGCCAAGTTTGAAAAGGTCATACATTTCATACAACATTATTTTCACTTGCTTTTGTTTCGTAATTAATTAATAGAAAATTAATTTCATTGTATTATGTCGTTTATCTTCCCCTGTTCTAATCTTTAAAATATTTGGATCCGAAACTGTTGCATAATTAATATTTAGTAGTGTATAAGTCCGGGTAGCGGTAGGTACTCCTCTACGATCCCAGTAGAAGGACAGACCTATTCAGGGAGTGGCGACCCTGCCCTTGCGAGCTCATAGTTTCTCCCACCACCGAAACCTCGGGAGAACTATGCCCCCCTAAGTCCTGTCTAACCCACTCTATCCCTGCCACATCCCAATACCATCTTCCAAGCCAACGTGGAAGATAATGGCTACCAACCCTCATTAACATGACAGACAAAAACAGCAAATGGCCCCGAGTTCCCGGCGATCTGCAAATCCCCAACCAAGACAGCGGATGGACTAGGAAGCAGATCAGGGTGCTAAGAATACCCAGGTTACAACAGGCTGTCATACGATAACGAAATTGGCAATCCGAGAAATAAACGTACAAACCTTACTACACGACGGAGATCTTTACCAGTTAGAAGAAGAATTGAAAAACATGTCATGGGATATAATTGGTCTAAGCGAAACAAGAAGAAGAGGAGAACAGTGCATCAAACTAGAATCAGGACACATTGTACTATAAAGGATCTGACAACGAAAGCCAAAGAGGTGTAGGCTTCATAATAAATAAGAAAATAACATCGTGGGTCACAAAATTTGAGAGTATATCAGATAGGATAGCTGCTATAACACTGAAAATATCAAAAAATTGCACAATAAAATGTATTCAATGCTATGCCCCAACATCAACACACCCTGACGAAGAAGTGGAAATATTTTACGAAGATCTACTAAAAACTATAAATAGCAAGAAAAACACATACTATCATAACGGAGAGATCTCAACGCAAAGCTAGGAAAACGACAGGATGAAACAGAAGAAAATTTAGGACACTTCAGCTTCGATGAAAGAAACGAACGAGGATCAACACTGCTAGACTTCTTATCATGCAATAATCTATATGCAATGAACTCGTTTTTCAAAAAGAAAAACAAAGAAAATGGACTTGGGCGAGCCGGATGGCAACACAAAAAATGAAATAGATTACATTATCACCTCCACGAAACAAATAGTAAAAGATGTCAGTGTACTCAACTCTTTCAAAATATCAAGCGATCACCGCCTGATAAGAGCAAAAATAGAAACAAACCACCACCCAAAACCTTCAAAGAAACAGATAAGAAGACCAACATCTATTGATCTAAGAAAACTGAGTGAAAATAGAGACGCTTATAGAACAGAATTAGAACAAAAACTGAGACAAATCGGAAAAAGTACAAAAATAGAAAAACTATCAGGAAACCTCACAAATTCGATAAAAGAAGTGGCTGAAAAAATAGCAAAGAAAGATCCCGGAAAAACAGATAAACTCAGCAAGAACACAAGAGATCTAATAAAACAAAGAAATAGGTTATCAAGAGAAAAAGACATAGTAAAATTTCGAAGAATCTCCAAAGAAACAAGAAAACAAATTAGAACTGACATGAATAAATACTACGAAGCCGAAATAGAAAAAATATTAGAACAAAATCGAAGCATGAGATGCCTAAGAAAAGGAGAAGGAAGAAAGCAAATTATACAACTTAAAATAAACAAGGAAGAGAAACAAGAGACAGAGAAAAAATAATGAAAATAACGGAAGAATTTTATAAAGAAATGTACACCTCCAAGACATACGAAGATGCAGAGTATAAAACAACTACAGCGAGAATAGTAAATATCGGATCCGAGGATATGCCTGACATAAACACAGAAGAAGTTATGTTAGCGCTCTCTAACATGAAAAATAATAAAGCGCCAGGAGAAGACGAAATAACAGTGGAACTTTTGAAAGAAGGTGGAGAAGAGACGATAAAAGACTAAGTAAACTATTTAATGAATGCATGAAAGGGGGAAAAATACCAAAAACCTGGAATAACGCAATTGTGGTTCTAATATATAAAAAGGGAGATAGGACTAACCTTGAAAATTATAGACCTATAAGCTTATTATCCCAAATCTTTTCAAAAATACTAACAAATAGAATAACAAACAAATTAGATGAACATCAATCTGTAGAACAAGCTGCATTTAGAAAGAATTTCAGTACATGCGACCACCTACTGACAATGAGAGTATTGATCGAAAAAACAGTTGAATACAGTCTCGAATTACACTTAGCCTTTGTGGATTTCTATAAGGCGTTTGACTCGTTAGAACACTGGATGATTATTAATAGCTTAAAAAACGCCCGCATCGACCACATGCTAAAACACATATATGAAAATGCGACATCGGTAATTAAGCTACACCAGAATACAAATAAAATAAAAATAAGAAGAGGAATTAGACAAGGCGACACTATCTCGCCAAAGCTCTTCAATCTAGTCCTCGAAGAAGTCTTCAAACATCTAGAATGGCAGAATAAAGGCATATTAATAAATGTAAATAGATTAAACAACTTGAGGTTTGCTGACGATGTAGTGATAATGGCAGATAACGCGACAGAATTACAGCACATGTTAGAAGAATTAGATGAGGCAGCAAATAAGGTGGGATTGAGAATGAATTTAAATAAGACTAAAGTTATGTGTAAAGAAGACCACAATATAACAATTAAGAACTGCCACATTGAGAACGTCGAAATAAAAATAAAATGCAGTAGAGAAAATCAAACTACAGAAATATACCGAAGGAAACGATTGGCGTGGAGCGCATTCGGCAAACTCGGACACACTCTCAAAAATAAAAATATTCCACTAAGATTGAGAGCACGACTTTTCGACCAATGTATACTCCCAGTACTAACATATGGATGCCAAACATGGACTTGGACAAAACAAAGTTTAAAGAAAATAGCAGTAACGCAGCGAGCCATGGAGAGGCAAATGATTGGAATATCCTTAAGAGATAGGAAGAGCAATGCTTGGATCCGGAAAGCTACAGGAGTGAAAGATGCCATCGAAACCATTACTACGCTAAAATGGAACTTCGCCGGACACACGGCGAGATGTAAAGATCAAAGATGGAACAATACAATCTTACACTGGAGACCATATGATGGCAAACGAAAAGAGGACGGCCCCAATGCGTTGGACTGACGACCTGAAACTGACCGCAGGACTAAACTGGATACGAGAAGCCCAAAACAGAAATCACTGGAATAAAATGAGGGAGGCCTATGTCCAAAATGGACTGTAGAAGTGGGCCTTTGAGATTGAGATTGAGATTGAGTGTATAAGTGTATATTTTACTGCGTTTAAAGCAAAACCAAATTCAAAGTGATGAACGCAGTTATTAGTAGGTATTTTTAAGTGTTAAATTTAAAAGACAAATCTTTAGTGAATTAACCGGTTCATTATATATTAAAGGTAAGTAAAACATATTTGTCATCAACAGTCGTTGAACGCGATCATACTTGTGGAATCCAATTGGCTTTAAAGTTAGTAAAATGGTCCCTCATGTGTTAAAAAAGTTTCCATACAACATAGGCTGAACTAATAATTATCATATCCATCTCTTTGGATATAAATACAAGATGATCCAGATTCATTGCAGTGGTCCGCTTACTCCAGAAAAGCTATTCGCCACTTATCTCATTTAGTGATCCCAACTATTTCCAGTGGTGTACATACAATAAATAGAGCAAAATTCAAAATGACATAAATAGTCTGTATTTCTTGATTGTAGAACTACTTCCATCTTAATGCTATTAATTATTAAAGATGCAAATAAGTAAATGGAATGTTTTTATTCCAAACTAGTTTTAAATTGACTGATGACGGAGACAGATTATAGTCTCCGAAAACTCCGAAAGGTGCTGGAAATGTTGTCCATTATTTTCTAAGCATAAATTTATTCTACGTTTAATATTTTTCAAGAAACCTGCTAACTGTTGCGAGGTTATTGCATTAACGGCATTCACTATGGTATTCTGTAACTCCTCAACCGTATGCAAACGATTTGCATAGCCAACATTTTTAAGGTGACCAAAGAGAAAGCAAGGAGATCGTGGTGCCCATAGACTTTTGCCTATTATTCTATCGTCGAAAAATTGTGATAAATATGCTAACGTTGTATGGACCGCCGTGTGGGCTGTTACGGAATCTTGCTGGAAATATCCATTTTGAAGCTCGTCGTCGTGAAGTTGTTCAATAAAATGTCTTGGAGTTAATTGTGGATAGTTTTCGGCATTTATATTTTCGTTAAAAAAATTGGTCCAATTATTCGCCTTCTAGACATATTAAACCAAGCTAGTTTTAACTGGATGTAATGGAGTTTCAATAAATTCATTGGAATTTTCAGTTTTCTTTTTTTTTATGATTGTGGACCTGAACAGGCTAAATTTGACCTATCGTGCTAAAGCACTCAGAAACACTTAGGAGGATGGATAGAGGGATAATGAATTGCCAATAGATTCCTATGAACAGCTACCTTAAATTTTCTCATATCATAAGTGAGAGGAAAGCAGGAACTAGGGAGATCATTCCAGAGTTTAGAAGTCGTCTAGAAAAATGTGGATTGCGCCCGTTTGGTACGACAAGTGGAGATTTGTACTGCATACTGATGATGTGAATGAGCGAGCCCGAGTGTTTCTCGCAAAGATAGCCCGAGATGATATCAAAGAATATAATTCAGCAGCACAATAGCCGTTGTAATAACGATAATACAAAGAAAGAACTGAAACCATGCTTCTATGCTCAAGGGACTGTATGCGAGAGGTTGAGGACGGGTCATTTATAAGCCTAACCCAGAGGTGAGAATTATATTCCAGATGAGGCCGAATTTAGGCCTTATACAGCAGAAGGAGTTGTAGAGATGTAAAGTACTGCTTAGATCTGTACAAAAAGCCTATTTTACGAGCAGCTGTTTTGGTAGCTGACAGAAGATCGTCAACCCATGATAGGTTTGAAGATACAGTCATACCCAACTGAGTAATAGAGTCTGAAAACTTAAGAACTGAGCCATTCATACTTACAACAGGAAATGATCGATCTTTTTTGGCGGACACAAGGCAACACTGAGTTCTGTGCATTAAATTTAACTAGATTACTGCTTCCCCATTCGAGAATACGTTGAATGTCTCTTGATTGAATTTGCCATTTCATCTTTAATTTCTTGATTTGACATAGAAGGTGGATTATCACTATGAGTAGACTGAGATGAACTACAGTGAAGAGTGCTATCGTCAGCAAAGCAATGGATGGGGCTAGTTGCTGAAGAAATAAGGTCATTTATACACAGCGGAAAAAGTGTAGGCGCTATAAAGGATCCCTGTGGTACACCGGCGTTAATGCTAACTTTAAAAAAAAAAGCCACCAACTACGACACGTATTCGTCTTTTATCAAGGAAACTAGAAAACCAGTTGATGAGCATATCATTTAACCCAAACGAGGTGAGTTTGGAAAGTAAACACTTATGCCAAACTTGGTCAAATGCCTTTGAGATATCTAAAGCGACTACAACTGTTTCACCGGACTGCTCTTCTGTATTGTTCCAAACTTGGGTCACATATAAAAGAAGATTACCTGTTGAACGACTTTGCCTAAACCCATATTGGTGACCACTAAGGAATTTGCTAGTTTTAGGAACGTGAGCAGTTGCTGATTGATGGCATTTTCCATGATTTTAGACAAAATTGGTCGGTAGGTTGAGGATCGGTCTTATCGCCTTTTTGGGAATAGGTTGAACATTTGCTAACTTCCATGGTGAAGAATTCCCAGAAGACATAGAGATCGTATAGAGCTTAGATAGTACTGGTAATAGTTCGGGGGAACATTTCTTTAAGACAATAGCTGGGATACCGTCTGGCCCAGTCGCCTTATTGAGATCAAGCCTACTGATGATCGATTCCAAGAGCTTGCACCGAAAATGATTTGGTAAGTTGACCAGGTTCTGTAATTTTAGGAATTTATGTAGCCGCTTAGATGAAACCATGCCTCGTCACTGAAAAATGTTATATTCAAAACATTATTGTTATTGAGATTTTGGTTAATCCAGGTACAGTACGTTCGACGCTTTTCAAAATCAGTTGGCAGCAATTATTGTAATACAGACATTTTGTACAGCTGCATTTTCAGTTTTTTACAAGCCCTCTGGCATGTCCTATACGAAACACCTACAATTACAGTTAATAAATGATCAACATTTAGCAATGAAAAAAACTTTTACTCAATTACCACTGTAAGGTCCTTTCTCACAATTTTTATATTTGCTGCGGCTAAACTGCAATTGGTCTTTAGATTAGACACTAAAGAGGTGAGGTGGATTCGTCGGTAGATTTAAACTTTAGCTCTACACTGTCCACATAAAATAATTATAGTAAAACGGTTTAATAGTGTATTATTCTATTATATACAATTCTAACGTATTCATACTTAAACTAGGCTAATAACATTATGAATAACCTACACAAACATAAAATTGAGAAAAAAATGAGAAAACAATTGGAATTTAATACTTAGACAGCGGCGTCGGGGCATCCACTAGGTTGGTACGGAGAGTTAGGATGTCCTATTCCACTCACTTGGGAAGACGGCTTAGTTTTGTCGAAGTCGTTTCTGTAAACAAATATTATTGCTCCCTAGTTACACTCAGTGAGGAACGTAATTTTTAAATGATTAATAACGTTGCGTTTAATTAATTATTTATGCTGGATACGGCCCTGTGTACCAAAGAAAAGAATAAATAAACAAACTACTGTTTAATTTAAAACGGGAGTTGCGCAGATCTAGGTCACTAGTGAAAATCGATATCCCGAGTTTACAGTCGTACGCATGACCATCGTTCACCGACCTACTTGCTTGCTGCTTTAACTTTAGTAATTACTGGAAGACGGATAAGCGCGTATGCTTCGTGAAACAATTTACCTTCGCGATCTATAACGTTCGATAATATTAATACTTTCAGAGCATTAAATTTTGGCTGGGCGGATTATACATTGGTTGTATAATTAATATATTTGCGCGTTATCTTCTGGGACGTAATTTTATGGTGGTGATTTCTTTTACGTAAATGAATGAAATCTCACGTAGATGCAAGCGTAATTTACCTAAGTGTCTAACGCACAAGACGCGTATTTATTAAAGGCGGTTTTATACTTGCGGAATAAGCTGATGGAAAACAATTAATTGATTGCTTTCTTGAAACCCAATTACTAAGCGCGTGGTTATCGACGTACGGTTTTTCGTCTCTACAGGTCTTTGACGGATACTCTACGTTTAATTCGTTTGTGATTACTGGCACTTCGTGCTTCGCCAGCGAGCTGGTGATTGCAGGTGTTTGGAATGTAAGTAAGAGTAAATGATGAGAGCTGCAGGGTTGTACAGTCCTATCTAGCTCCCGTCGTCAGGTGTATGGTAGAGTGTAGTGATCCAGGTGACTTTGGGCTGACCTGTCGAAACACCTTTGGTATGTGCAGGTGGTGTATGCACACCCGATCGCTTCGGGACTTGGCCCGTCGCTGCCTGAGGGTTTTGTGTGTATAATGCGTGTACACCCGACTGTTTCGGGACTTGGCCCGTCGCCGCCTGAGGGTTTTTTGTGTGTTTGTGTGTACACCCGACTGCTTCGTAACTTGGCCCGTCGCCGCCTGGGGGTTTTGTGTGTGTGTGTGTATTGTGTGTGTGTGTGTGTGTGTGTGTGTGTGTGTGTGTGTGTGTGTGTGTGTGTGTGTGTGTAATGAATTACTCTACAGACTTACGTGCCGTTAATCACAAAGATCGAGTATAGCTATTTATTTACAAAAGGTTCGCGGCGCGCGTTTGCAAATACAGGGAGCTAAACTCGCGGCGGCTATCACTAGGTCTGCGGCGATTTACTTTAAAACAATCGTCACGTACAGGTTTTCTGGAACAGGAGTTAGTCTAACGGACTAACTAATACAGGAGCTGGTAAAACCAACTAAATAATTCTCGGCGGCGGGATGCGTTCTTCGCTAGGATCGGATAAAAACCTCTTCTTCTTCTTTCAAAAGGTGCGCGGCCCGGTTTTTATAGGGGACTCTCGGTAGGCGGTGGTGGATTCTGTTTGGGGAATCCTATCTGTAATTGGCGGAGATTACTCTGACGTATAAAACATTCGATGTTTTATGAAATCTACGTTGGAGGGGAAACAAATTAATTTTTGGTTGTGCAATCAAACGAAATACTAAGAAATATTAAATTAGGTACTGAGTAATATTGAATACTAAGAAATCTTACATCATTTCTTTTACGAGGGCGGATTGTTAAATAATTAATTAAAAAATTCTGTAGTAAGGAATTGCGGTTCGTTACACCACTTTGAGCAGATAATCATCTTTAAGATTTATTGGGACTAACTTCCAATCGCCCCCAATAGCTTTGTAAGAGTGTGATAGTTGTCCAGTGTATTACTAATGAATAATTTTCACTTTGCCCTTTTAGCTCAGTCGGATTTTGTACTCGCAAAATAAGGATCGGGGTTCGTTATTCAGGCTCTCCTTTTCCTGGCAGGATCGTCAAGTTCATACACTACTTCCTGGTTGGTCCTGGGACGGAGGGTTAGGTGGTCCTCTGGAGTTTCTGCAATGTAACATTAATAGAAGGGTTGGGTTTTGACTTTTAATCTACGTCCTTTGAATGGTTTCAATTTATACTCTTTAACTGCCGAAATAAAAATAAATAATTTTACCTGAATGCGTCCCTGTATAAACTACAGAAGTTGGTAGCAAGATAACCCTGTTATAAACACGTGTGCGATAAAAGACCGAGTTCAATGCTCTGCCTTTAAATAAATAATCGATATTTTAAAACGGTCGGTTTTGAAATGTATAAAAGTAATGTAATTTTATACCTGCTTTTCTTATGAAAATAAACTCATTCACGTTTAAATTCAATTTTGCCCTTTTTAAAGAAATGAAAGTTTTCGTTTTGAAGGTAGCTTCTATACGGTAGCTGCGGATTATTTGTTTCTTTTCCTATATTAATTATTTTAGTACACAGGTTTTTATTTTAATAAAAATACTTTTGTTATGTTAGCCGATTTTAAAATATAAAACCTTCGTTTTCTATTAAATTGAATCTTTCGCGTCTAACAATAATGATTTTAATTATTTAACACGAAATATATTATCGGATAGTTTCTGGTTTACAGGTAACAATCTTATTAATTGCAAACGGTGTAACTTACGTTTTTCGGTGGTGGCGGCGGCGGTTTTATTACAGGCGATAATTTAATACTGACGAACACGTCTAGTTTTTACGGTTATGTTTCTATATTACTGGATTAACGGCGTTAACTAGGTGTTCGGCTTAATCTTCCGACGAGGTTTTAATTACAGGTACTCTGCGGTTGCTGGTACGTTTGTCGAGGTGTTTTTAGTGTTAGTGTTAGTGTAAATTTGTATAGGTGGGTCTCCTTTGTTAGTAATCTGGGCAACCACCCGTTAAACCAAACAAGAGGATCTCCGGCGGACAATGGAATGTCGGGCAACTACCCTCCAAACCCACAGTGTAAGTGTGTGTGTGGGTCTCCTTTGCTAGCAATCTGGGCAACCACCCGTTAAACTAAACAAGAGGATCTCCGGCGGTCAATGGAATGTCGGGCAACTACCCTCCAAACTCCACAGTGTAGGTGTCTAGTAATGAAAGAGTATGTCGGGCTTACAACCCTGCATATCCTTATCACCAGGTGTATAGTGCTGTAGGTATCTCGTTCAATGTTAGATCTCTGCTACTCTAACCCTTTGACTTCGGTGATGCTATCAAGTGGCGGAGTCGCGATTTCTACTTCGGACGGCGGTTACAGGCTAGCGGTTTTAAACGGTAGTAGTCGGCGCGAACGCGACGATAGAGCACACGATTTCTATTAGGATTCTTCTGGTAGCGAGAGATTTTTCTAGACTGATTCATTGATCGACTGACCGATTCATCATCATTCTCCCCTTTAGCAACGCGTCCCGCGTTTTTATAAAGAATTCGCGAGGATGGTTACGAGACTTGGTGGTGAGATTCCGTAGGCCAGTATTGGCGGAAGATGCTCTGACGTATACAAACTTCTAAACGTTTTTGGGATTTACGTCTGGAGGGAGAATGCATGATTAATTATTGTGCAATTTTCTGCAACATTATGAAATATGTTTAACTTTTACTAGAACTTCTACCAATTTTTATAATTGCTTGCACCTGTGCATTTAGCGAGTCACTTTATCTCAATAAATTCCGTGAATATTATATCAGTACTGGTACTTTACTTAGCAAATAATTAATCATGACAGGAAAATTTTGATAAAGGACGGCGTCTTGCTAATAAACTTTAGGAGACTAATTAATAATAGTAAAAAATTGGGATATCTGACGGCGCCCTTTACACCTTCCAAGCCTTCTTCGTCAGGTACAGGTCTTCTGCCAGGAGATTTGTCTTTGGATATGGAGCCGGTGTCACGAAAACGTTGAACAAGTCGACGAACATGCGATGTGAATGTTTGTAGGTAACGTCAATGTTGGCGAACCGTTGTTGGAAATCCCCGGAGCAAGAAACTTGAGAATATTTCCAGACACCTTCACGTCTTTGCCAAGATCGAAAATAAGCATCCAAGAACATGTCACTGACAATTGTAACCTAAAAATTATTCGCATTTTATTTTTATTCTAAACGGATCTCTGTATTTATTTACTTACGAGATAAACCAATTAAGGATGTGCAGCTTTTGTCTTGAAAAAGACTTACAGGACTTACCTACTTACAGGAACAGTAAAAAGACAAATAAATCGACAAGAACAGAAGGAAGCAAATTATGCAGTGAGTTATAAACCCTACGATCAATCTGGATCAGGCTGTATATTCAAAGATAAAAGCCATACTCTTTTATTAGTGATACGACTGCACAAACACCCATTACTTTATTGAGTGGTAGAGCCCGGTTATCTCAATGACGTCACGAACAATACCATAGGCATATCGTGTCTTATATTACCATGCTACCACCATAGTCTATGCTTTTTCGCGCACCTGCCCCAACCGTGCCTATATGTTTGCAAGGAATGCGACCGTTCCAGTTAGTATACAGTTCAATGCATTTTGCTTTGACAGTGCTATCACACTCTCTCTAGATTTCCATAGCCTGCTCTAATCCAAAATAAGATAGGACAGAGTATATTGTTACTAACATAAGCACAAGCACACTAAAAAAAAACAAAGAAAGATTTTTAGTTCTAGAGGTATCTGTATCTATAGCCAGACACTAAAAAAATGTGCCTGTCACAATACTACTTCTAACTGACACTTCGTTAAATGTTTTGTATATATTTTTTTTGTAAACAAGGTAGGTATAGTAATTTTCACGAGTCAGAGCAGTTGTGTCACTAATATTAATACTGCCAGAGGACGCCGATGTTGTCAAATTCTGAACAATAACAGAAATGTCAAATCACCAGACAGAATTGCTAACCTAAGTCAGTTCTATATACAACCTCTCGTGCATAATAGGCGGGTTCTAAAGGTGGTAATGAAACAAAGTTAGTTATGATGCAACTGCTATGACTGATTAAAATAATCGGATGATCGCTTGATGGATTTCGATGATTTTTTTTTGATATGAAGGTAATTTTGCCTAGAAGGAAATAGCGGAGCCAGAATTTAAAATAAATGTAAAAATTAAATAAATATGATTGAAAATGCTTAAGCTATATTATCGATATTTTTATAGAAGCAGGCGGCTTTGGAATTTTTTTTTACGTTAACATATATTAATACTTTATCTGACATGAAGTTTCAAACGTCATTCTGACGTAGATTATTATTTTTGTTTCTACAATGTTGTAACTTTAATTTTAAATGCAAAATTTGCGGGAAAAAAGCTCGTTATAAATAATTTCACAATATTGTGAAGTCTTTTTCCCATCTACGCTGTTATTCTAGCCTATAGAAGCGAAATTCACCGAGGAGTATAATATATCCCTCTACCATTTAGCTAGTTTCATAAATAACAACAATATTATTCATGCAATTAATTCAAAATATTCTAGCGGTAAGCCGATTCCAATTAGCAAGTATACACGCAAAAAAGATAGTTATTTATCAGTATTCAATTGTTACACATTGCATATTTAAGTTCTTAAAACTTATTTTTATAGTTTATAAGTTCTTTATATACAAACAAGGTATTATTAGAAGAATTTTATATCATGGTAATTTATTCTTAATTAAATTTATATAATGTGCAAAACGATATATATTAAATGGAAAAACGAATTTAGTTTTGATTAAATGTTTGTACTAGCTACAACATGATTCTGATACCTACCAGGTTAAAGGGTAGATCATTGCAGTATTTTACGGTATCTTCAGGTATTGATCAAAATTTAGATAAAATCATTGTGTTTATAATTTTTTTTAGGCTTACTTAATATACTTTCTTGTGGTTGTCATTTAGGTTGGCCAGCACCGTATTTACCAGAATTACTTAATGCTAATTCACCAATACCTATCACAAACAGTCAAGGATCTTGGATAGCTGTTATACTTCTTATTGGTGGAGTGTGTGGAGCACCTTTATCTTCAATATTTTTAGACCGAATTGGACGCAAACAATTACTTATTCTTAGTACCGTTCCATTTTTTGTCTCATGGTTAATAATAGCGTTTGCAAGTACTTTGGCAGAATTATATATAGCTAGATTCATAGCGGGATTATCATATGGAATGACATTTTCCACACTTCCTCTTTTTATTGCCGAGATTTCCGATACAAGTATCAGGGGTTTGTTTTTGTCTTCCATATCATTCACACAATTATGCGGCGTACTCATTATTAACGTTATTGGATCATATCTAAGTATTAAAACAGTCGCATTTATTGGACTAATTCTTCCTACTTACACATTTTTGTCATTTTTGTGTGTTCCAGACACTCCTTACTATTATATTGTTAAAAATAATATAGAAATGGCAATTATAAGCATGCGAATGTATACCGGTATGGATGAAGTTGACGGTCAAATAGATAACATTAAGGTAACTCTTGCCGATTCTAAAAATACCTCCAGTAAACTAATTAATTTTTTTATGAATAAAAACAGTAGAAGAGCGGTTTGTATAGTATTGGTGATATACATTGTGCAACAGTGGACAGGTATTTTTGCATTTGTGTTCTATCTTCCAGTAATTTTTGAATACGCAGAAATGTTTGTGCCGCCTCTTGCATCGAGCTGCATTTACTATGGATTACAAATTGTATTTTGTTTCATTTCGATGATAATTATTGATAGAGTAGGTAGAAAGCCTTTATTACTTATATCCGTATTCGTTGTCAGCATATCACTCTTTATTGTTGGTATATTCTTTGCGATCACTAATTTGCTCCAAATTGACCTTACCGACTATGCTTGGGTACCATTACTAGGACTGTTTTTGTTCATAATTGGTTATAGTTTAGGTTTGTACAGTATACCTATATTATTTATTGGGGAACTATTTCCAATCAATGTTAAAGCAGTTGTAGGAAGCTTTTTCGAAGTATCCTTTTGTATCATATCAACACTTGCATCAAAATACTTTCAGTATACCAAAGATGAATTTGGTTTGCACGTACCGTTTTTAACTTACGCATTTTGTTGTATTTGCGGTTTACCCTTTATGTTCTTTTATGTATTTGAGACGAAGGTGAAATCTTTGGAACAAATTCAAACAGACCTGGAAGAAAAAGTGCAAAAAAATAAACTAACCAAAAATCAACTAGTTTGATTTTATATGTTATATGCTTAGTTCAATATTATATTTACTGTAACAATTAAATTAAATATTATTTTTGTGAATGAATTTTTTAAACTTTTTTTTTTGAAAACTTTAGAATCAAATAAAAAGTTGTGGCGACTACTTCAGTTCACTAAAGTATGATTTTTTGGAGACACTGCATCTCTTTTCACGCTTCATCAGCCGTAGCTATAGATTCCAGCATACGTATATATATATATATATATATATATATATATATATATATATATATATATATATATATATATATATATATATATATTATATATATATATATATATATTTTAAATAAACAATTTTCTTTAAAACTTGTGTAAATAAACGTAAAATTAATTCAACGTTTCGGGAACGTCCTTTGTTCCTTTGTCAAGAATTTATTTGACAATTACAGAAATTGAAATAAGGTAACTATTTTTTTTAAAGAAAATTGTCTTATTTAAACATGAATACTTGTAAATCTAAATAAAATATATATATATATATATATATATATATATATATATATATATATATATATATATATATATATATATATATATATATATATATATATATATATACGTATTCACGTCGATGGTACTTTAGACGTTTACGGAAAACGAGACATGGGATCTTTTGAAAATTTGGTCACTTGCATAGCTGGCTCGGATATATCGATCAAGATATTTTCAGCGTTGCGACATTGTAGCTTATGTGGAAGTGGAAGACGCCCTGTATATTATTAAAATTTTTAAATTATTTTGCCTCACATTTATCTATCTCACTTATAATTAATTCCTTATTTTTAGCCAAAACATGGTTCCAATCGAATGTTCATTATTGTGGTGTTTGAATTTGTAGAAAGTTGAAATTCTGGATGCAGTCTATGAATAAACTGTTCATAGTTCTGTAAAAATTGGTTCCATATTGTACAGATCGTTCGAAATTCGTTACGTTCCGCAAGGTACAAAATGCAGAAAAGTTCATTATCTCAAATGGGACACCTTGTATATTATCGAATATTCTGATAGACAATTGAAGTCCCTTTAAAATAATATATCATGTTCCTATATTTAAACAGTAAGGTTTCCGAAATAGAAGCATGTCCCTATAAAAATCGCAATATTCTGTCTTTTCTGTCACAATTAGTGCACTAATAATAAAACATTCGGTGTTTATTAACGGGAGAAATTTGAAAAGGGTCAAAATAGCAGGAAATGACTAGATAATTCAAGTTTTGATAAAGCTTTATTTTTCATGGACAATGTGACCAAATTATAGCGAGAACATGCAGGAAGTTCAACGAAATGTATCCTAATTTGCGACCAATGGACAAAAGAAAGTTTGGCCGATTATACAATAATTCCATTAATTATTAATACCTACTGTTATTTATAACAAAAGAACGTCAAATAACAAATTCAGTTAAACATGAATCGCAATGCAAATAATATCAAACAATAATTAACAAAACTAGAAAGTATTTACAATAAATTCTCAAAATGACGACCGTTGGTTTCAAACATTTCAGAATACGAATAATCGTTGATGAAATTGTAGCCCACTACCTCTGTGGGATCTAGCTCTTCAATGCTCCTGATAACTCGTTGACGTAGGTCTTGTTTCGTGAGTACCGGTGTCATATAAACCTTCCTCTTCAAATTACCCCACAAGTAAAAATCAAGAGGTGTGAGGTCGGGTGATCCGTTTAGGTATAGGAACATGATACATCATTTTAAAGGTACTTCAAATATCTATCAGAATATTCGGTTATATACAGGGTGTCCCATTTGAAATAATGAACTTTTCTGAGTTTTTGTACTTTGCGGAAACGTAATGAATTTCGAACGACCCTGTACAATATGGAACTAATTTCGTTACACAGAACTGATGAGCAGCTTATTCATAGAGAGCAACCCGAATTTCAACTTTCTACAAATTCAAACACCACAATAATGAACATTCGACTGGAACCATGTTTTGGCTAAAAAATAAGGAAATTAATTAATTACACAAAAACGGTTGAAGATGGGCATAGGGATGTGTGATTCAAAAATAATATAAAAGTAATAGCGAACCCAACAGTGTAATAATATACAAGGTGTCTCCTTAAAAATATCAAAGGTGAAGCCACTTTTCCTCATAAGCGGCAACGTTGTAACGCTGAAAGTAATTTAGATCGATAGATCTGAGCCAGCCATGCAAGTGACCAAATTTTCAAAAAGATCCCATGTCCCGTATTTCGTAAACGTCAAGATACCTGACGTGACTATATATATATATATATATATGTATATATAGGAACCAAGTGTATTATTAAGCCCGATATGTTACCTAGCCGCTAAGAATCAGGTATTACTTGACAACTCGTTTTTTTTATACAAAGTATATACTCTTAGGTACTAGTGAGTCTCGACAACGTTGCCGTCGTAAAAGCAAACTGTAGCAGGACATCAAAGACGAACTTGCTTTTAAACATTTGTAAAATTAGAATAATACTTATTTGATCCTAACAATCATTAAATATTAATGTGACATCGAATCGATTATATTAATTTAGTAATGCTATCGTCTTCACTATTTTAAAATTTTTATTAGTACTTTTAACAATAATAAATTTATTCATAATTGCACCACATTTAAAAGAATACACTTACTGGATGCTTATTCAAAATGTTATAAGCAATTTTCTGAAGGTACTATAAACAAATCGTTATTATCTATAAAGCTTAGTTCTTGTTATAAATATAGAGTGTTTGCAATTAACACTTTGTATTAACACAAAGGTTCCATTCATTTTTTAACTTAAACCCATTATTTATTGTAATACATAAAATGCATTGTCATTACCGCAAAGTTTTTAAATGGTATATCATTTGGTCGTTACAATTAAGAAGTATTAAATGTTTCATATGCTATGCTACGTTTTTGTTATTTTGCGTTAATTAAGTACAAAATAATGGCAATTCAAAAATAAACATTTGTGATAGTTAATTTTTTTTACATAGTAAACAAGGACAAGAAGCTATGTTAAATACGATTATTTAACCTTTCCGTATGCGGTGTTAATGCCCTTACTCATTTTTGGAATGGAACAACAATATAAACTTATATTTTTTTATCTAATGGCGATTCCACCAAAAATGGACCAATTGAATACCAATTCAAATTTTTTTAGAAATAAAGTAATAGATAATGACAGTTTAAGTAAGTGAGCTATGTTACAAATATTTTACGAAAAAATTTAGCTTATGGACATTTGCAATAAACAAAAGCTAATTTTTATAAGTGAGTTATATATAATGACTCATGTATAGTTTAAAGTTTTTATCCAACCCTTTCCCATTGTTAATTTCTAGCAAAACAATAAAAATTTATTTATTTAGTTGATTTACTTAATAATAATTTATAGCAAAATGATAGATTTAGTGGACGTCAAAAAAGCTGATTTTACGTTTATTCCAGAAAAGTGTCAAATATAGCATAAAATTAATTTCAAGGGTTGAAAATTGGAATGTTCAAACCCAAGAAGACCAAACAACTCTGATGTCAGCAATTTAACTTAAAATTCTTGCTTTTAGTTAATTATTTTGGGTTTTGTAGATGAATTGACCTATTTCAACATTATAAATATTGTGTACAAAGGCAATTGTTTTACACGTATATTGATACTCGATACCAAGCAGGAAGCTTCATAGTTTTACAAAAAAACCTTGGTAAATCCGTTTGATTTGACTACAACGTGTGTCTTACAGATGAAGATTTATGTACTGGTCATAATATGCTTTGTACTTTGGTAACACCTCTGGCGTCCGCCGGGAATCATATTAACACATTTATATATCATGGTGAGTGAAAATTGCCCATGGGATATGTGAAAAATTAAATCTATTTTAATTGGACATTGCGAAAAAATGCAGAAATGCCCATAAATGGAACACTTTCAGCCTGTCGCAGTACAGTGTTCTACAAATTAAATCTGATTTCACATTCAGAATAATGTAAATAGCAATAAATAGGTTTGTAAGTTAATCTTTAAAGAAAAGTTAAGTAAAAGGAATTAAAAAAATGAAAAAACAACAGTGAGTATTCAAGTAAAACTATAAGCCACTAGTGACCCGAAGTAAAGTTTAGCTCACCGCTTTAGCCTATAAATGGCTCATACGTTATCTTATACTTTTAATATTTTATAAGTTGTTTAGATGGATTAATTATATTTTTAGAACAATAACCGAAAAATGGAGTATTCGTCTTGTTTTTAACAATTTCGTAATATTATTATGAAATCTAAGGCTATCACGATTCTAATAATTTTTATATATGATTCACAAATTTGACTGACTGACTGATCCACCCACCAAGCCACAGTCCAAACTGTTTAACTTAGAGATATGAAATTTTCAGGTATGGGAGCCTACATGGTGGAGGTGTAAAACAAGAAACGATTTAAAAAGATGCTCTCCTTAAGAGGGTGAAACATGAAGTTGAAGGTCGATATCATTTTCTTGGTTAATTCCATTAGAAGATTAAAATTTGGATGATAAGTTAGTTCCCTATTGAACAAGAGTGGATACAACAGGCCGGTTTTTTGACATTTTTTGTAGGGGGGTGACATTAAGGGTTAATGGGAAGTTGACGGTAATGGAACGTATCTGCCGTTTTTAATCATACGAGGTACAAATTTCTTTTAGAAGCCTACTTTTTTTATAATTTCATGATTTGTAGGGATAAAATACAGGGTCGGCTTGGTTAGGAGTGACATCTAATATTATCTGATCTACTACGAGTGGAGACTTCATATTCGACAAATAGACACATGTGTGCTTATATAAACCAATGTATTTCAATTTTTAAACACTTTTTTAAAACCAGGGCTGTACTTAAATGTTTCATAAAAATTTTAAAATGGTTTCAGAATATACCAAGAGATTGTTACAAAATATGAATTTACAAGTACTCGTGTAGAACCGTAACAAGAATACTTTAAATATAAACACACAACGCCGAGAAAACAGCGTTTCACATTTAAATAATAAGGGAGATTTTTAGACACTGTACATTAGGTGAATGTTTATGTTTAGGTTGTAACACCACATATTTAATGGAATTTTAAATAAACTCGACGTTAACAATACAAGGCCAAGTAGTTGACGAATCCACGGATAACATTATTTGTAAATGTAGCGTTGAAATTAGTGCAAATACTTTTAAATATGTATCCTTCAACAACAAAAATAGTAATCTGTAGTAGATAGTGTGACATGTTACACCTGCTCAGGTATTACAATAATATAGAATGTGCGTTAATAAGAGATTTTTTATTAAAATTCAGCCAATAGTAACCTAAAAGCCAAAAATTATTAGTTACATACAATAGCAGTAATTCATGCAAAACTTAATTTCATGAAAGTACGCTGAATTTTAACATTAAAATTGAAATCTTGACAACTACAATATAAAATGTAGCATTTACGTGGAACTTACCTCATATGTAAGTGAAGATGCAAAGTAAAAATTAGTTTAATATTTAATATTGTTTGTTTTCATGCACTTCAAACTGAAAAAAGTAATCCTAAAATCTGATTCTAGTTTCCTATCTTGTATATTAATATTGGAATAATTAAATATACCCCAATGCCATACAATCGAAGTAATTTAAGCATTAGACAAAAGTCTTCTGTTTAATCGTCTTACGCAGGTAGACACAACTCTAAATTGATTGTGTGGAATTTCAATATTCTTATATTTATTTTTGTGCTCTGTGGGCGTTTCTTAACATAATAATTTGCGATTAAATCGATGTTTCAAATTCGGACTCATTTGGTATATACGAAGTAGCCCTTAAAGAGCCCTAGCATAGCTGCCACTACTTGGGCTACACAAGGTCACGTTAGTAAATTCAGACAAACTGTATATAAAAGCGACCTCTGCAGCGCGATGACAAGGACCAATCCGTATATGTCGTACGGGTTCCACAATGACCTTGAATATGTCTCTCTCTCTCTCTCTCTCTATATATATATATATATATATATATATATATATATATATATATACTGCGTTCAAGATAAGGATTCTCGCTTTCTTTACTGTGGGACCACGGAAATGATAATAGATACAACTACGGTTAAATGAGAAAAACGTAGTGTAATTAGGGGACAAATAAAACAGCAAAAATCAGTAGATATGCTGTCACTTCTGCGCACTTTTGATAATAACAATACACCTTCCGTATAGATTGCCTACATAAAGGCTAATGGTTTTCAAAGTCAAGAACATCGTACACATTGCATACATCGAAGTATATTCTCAAGGTCATCACACTGTTTACGTCTAAGCACATGGTTTTCAAGGTCGCTCACATTCCTACCTATTCTTCAAGGTCATCGTACACATAACCTGCGTTCAAGCACATTACCTGTGTCAAGGTTTTAAAGGACCCACTGTACACGCTGCCTGCGATATTCTTCAAGGTATGGGGACTCACGTGAATTCAAAGGTTTGTCAAGGCCACCAAGAAATCAAGGTTGATTCTAAATCAAACTTTGATGGGAAATTTAAAAAACGTTCATTAGTAGTTTCAAGGTTTCAATTCTCAAGTTTAGTACCATAAGATTGTTGTCTATGCTAAGCATTTTCAAGGTTATCAAGCAATTTTTAGAAGTTTACTGTGCAAGGTCACGCCCCATCAATGTTAATTGACCTCAAGTGGTTCTCAAATACAGATAGACGTTTCTCAAATATAGATACAATTTTCAAGGTCACACCTCTGAGAAAAACAAAAGCGATTCATTGTTCTGGCTGAGTTAGTCATAATTCCAAAAATAGATTGCTATCTAGATCAATTTACAGCTACACACCATCTCAGGCTCAATTCTGAGAAATCAATTTTCAAGAACAAAGGTGATCCATTGTTGAAGCAATTCTGCCGACGCTTCAAGGTCAAAGTTGTTTTGCTCAAGACTATCATACATATTGCCTACGTCTATTCCTCAAGGTCACACAGCAATTATTGGCTGATATAAGGTGTTAATTCTTATAAATCAATTCTCAGTTTTCTAAACGTCTAAATAGACGTTTTAAGGCGTGAATTCTACCTTTCAGGGTCACCCAAGCAATCTTTGGCTGAGTCAAGACATCAATTCTCAAGGTAAGGGGTATCATACAGAGCAAAATGTGAGTCAAAGTTTTTGTATTGGCTAAATTGTAATAAAAAGATTATGGTTACAGTATGTGGATTCATAATACTACTGTCCTAAACCATCAGGATGAGGTAGTTTTCCAAAGACCGATAGCCGTTTCCCAAAACAGGGATATGTTACCCAACACAGGTAGCCGTTTCCCCACCATTTCAAGGTCACACCACTGAGAAAAGAACAAAGGCGATCCATTGTTCAAGTAGTTTTTGGCTGAGTCAGGGTCGTAATTCCTAGAAATCACTTGTAGGCCTAGCAAACACATTGTCAATGTGTAACGGTATAAACGGGTGGTAGAACGGGATTACAGATAAATTGGCCTTTTGCCCCGACTAGCCAGCGTATGGGTGTAGGTCAAATGTTGAAAAATTTTGCACAACCAGAATAGTAAATCGTACGTAAGTCACAATAGGGGATGAAGACAAAATCAGTTCGGTTTGGGCGCCAGAATGTTTAGTAGTCAAAATAAGGGTCGTCGTGCCAAAATTACGAGTACATAGCGTGTCTAAACATACAAAAACATACGCTTACCTATCCGCAATCAATTCCAGGTGTGCTGGACAGCAACTCAGCAAACCACCTGAAATAGGGCTTCAAAAAACACTACACGCTTGTCAAACAAAAGCGTGATAAACACTCAATAACGTTACGTTAATACACCTCAGTGTAATAATAAGGCATTAAATAATAATCAAAACAAACAAAAATCTATAGAATGAACTCTAAACTGAATTGATACTCAACAAAAAAATAAAATACTAAATATTAATAACGCTATTACTCAATAAAACAAAAAACTAACTTTGTTACGTTAAAACTAAATTACCGGTAACTTGCAATTTGCAAAAAACTCTTATGTAACACAAAAGGGTTTCCATAGAATTAAAACACATTTATAAAACCTAACAAACTATAATAAAATAATAAAAAATAAGGATAAATATAAAATAATGCAAACGGACGATAATGCGTATCAACAAAAAAATACAAATGCTTAAATGGCGACAGGATGTCTGATCAGAAATCTGCTTTTACGCCAGTCTAAATGGTTTAACCTATAAATATATAATTCGTGGATAATATACCCACACTACAATAGGGTCAATTGCCCTTTAATACTAAAATAAATAACAAAGTGTGAAGGCGGAGCGTCATAACTACAATTAGTTACACTAAATAAATTTAAACAACTTAATTTACCAAAAAAAATTACGACACCGCTTTCAAACTTTCATCAACAACAAAAAAATAATTCGCAACACAAAAATCTTGAAATATTCAATAAAAAAAACACAATGTTATATTACCTTAAAGTCTAGAATTACACCTCTCCTGTGTTACAACAATGATAAAGGTGGTCGGTTACTGCTATGACGGAAATGAAATCTTCCTGCTCTGGCAAAATGATGAATAAAATGTTGACTATTGTTGTATGATACACAAACGGTTTCTTGATTTAAACTCGTAAATTTTACTGCATTAATTAAAAACTTCTTTTAAAATAATAATAATTTGAGCGTTCAACTTTCTTGTTAACTTAAATCTTTTAATTGGTTTTATTTCCACTAATAATCCAAAATGTTATAATTTGTTTAAATAACTATAAATTTTAATATACTGCAAAAGTTTCTTTATCTTTACACACGCTTTGTACGGTAAATCGGTGGCACAGCAAGAACGTTAATGTTAAATAAATCCGCAAAAGCGAGAAAACCAAAGAGGTCACTGAAGCACTAATACAACACGACGATGTCCTCTAGGTAACTTTACGTATAATCGAAATCGGCACTAGGTATAATCCTCTGGTGAATGAACAATTTTAATAAAATCCCTTTTACAGGTCTTCTTCAGAAGTAGCTAAACTACCCTTACTACACAAAAATACGTTCGTTAAACACCACAAGGTCCAAAATATCAACGTTCTAAACCACCCCTTAAAGCGTAACCAGCGGCACCGTAATGCTACTCGAAAATACAGTCAATTTCAGACTCCCAAATTATTGACAAAAATCCATCTTTGAATTTTGAATCCCACTACTCACAAAAAATCTTATCTAAGTTAATTCCACCAATTAAAAAAACGGAAGGGGAAGATTTAATACCCCAATACATAAATTTCATTTTCGTCCGTAAGGACTCGGTAATTTCCAAAAGTTCAAACATCAGCAGAAGTAACGTGTACAGCCTCTCTATGTTTATCTTAAAGTACGAACAATAAGGCCCACATGCAATATCTATGACTCAAAACCAGCATATTCACTAATACACTGAACAACTATACTTAAGCGTCTTTATGTCGCGATCATGACATCATACGCAGATAAATCTACACTATTTATTTAAATTACAAAACTTTCTATTATATTTTACGGAAATCAAACGAAATAACGTTATTTACACTTAATACAACTATTTACAAATAAGCGTTAATCAAACTTCTATAAACGGGAAATAATAAGGAAAAACAACCTAAATTACAAAAAAAATAATTCACAAACAAAGAATCTAAAGCTCACCATACACCTACCATCCTTAAAGGTCGCTACACGTTAAACACAAATTTATCAATAAAACTCAATTTGACAACAAAAAAAATGTATATACGGAATATAACTAAGTACATAAGACTACAAACAAAATTACCCAATATGTATACAGGGTGTTCAAAATATCCTGACAAATGGCTAAAATATATTAGTATCCATTTTGAAGGTCATAAGTCCTACAAATTAACCTGCAGGGATATGCCGATATATGACCGGTAAGGTATATAGGAGATGCTCTTCAAGGTCACGTATACTATAGGATCCACTTTCTCGTTTCAAGGCCATTGGTCACACATTGCTTGAGTATATTCTTCAAGGCCACGTATAGTGAGCCACTTATTAATTTATTAAAGGAAAACCTGAAGTGCATTAGATCAAAGTCACGTACACTTTCCTGCATATTCTTCAAGGTCACACCTCTGAAAATTTTAAGGACAAAGCCGATCCATTGTTAGCAATACTGATTGGATCAGTGTCATAATTCCTATAAATCACCTGCACTGGTATATAGGCTTTTCAAGGTATGGATTCTACTCACCTGTAGTTTCCAGCTACCTAACCATCTAAATGTCAAGATCACAATTCTGAGAAATCTAAAATATAATTTTCATGGTCAAATGTGATAAAGTCAAGCTATTCAGGGTTATTTTATTGGTCTGTGTATGCATATCTAGATCAAGGTCAAAGAAGTCGTAGGTTGATTCTGGACGAATTTTTCATGGTCCGGCCAATTTTGCCCAAGTCAAGACCATGTGTTAATTCCTAGAAATCACTGGCGACCTGCAGAGATGTCCCGATCTTATTCGATAGTAATGCAAGGTCAAATCTTGACAGGAAATTTTTACCAAGCAATTCCTGCCATTCGCTCCAAGGTCAAAGTTTATGCTTAGAATTGTCATTGAAGGTGCAGTGATCCTTGAGGGCAACGTCCTTTTGGCGGATAATGTTCACCAAACAATTTTCTATTGAGTCAAGGTCATGTGTTAATGTCACCAAGCAAATCGTCAAGGCCACACTGTTCAAGCAATTCTTTTGTATAAGTTTTAGAAGTTACTACAATTCCTAGAAATCAATTTTCAGGGTTGTCTGGATGTCCTAGAAATCAATTCCTAAGGCTAACCGTAGAGGTATTCTTAGAATGCGTCAAGTTCATTAAAGCTGTGAGTCATCCATTGAAATTTTTCAAGGTAACATCCTTTGACGGAAATGTTCAAGGTCACCAAATAATTCTTAGTATTTAGTCGAGCAGGGTCATGTGTTAATTCCTAGAAATTAATTTGCAAGGCCACCTGCAGGTATCATATTACAATTCAAACAGATTGTTTCTATGCAAAAGTAGGTTCATGGCTAAATGGAGTCAAGGTCAAATTTACTGGTATCAATTTTCAAGGTCACCTGAAGGAGAAATTCTTAGAAATCTAAACAGTACGCGGAATAGGCGTTTGTTGAAGAAAGATTGATATGTACACTAAAAATTAGGTCAAGGGTTCCTGTATTGACACTCTTCAAGGACAAATAGCAAAATAAGCATGACTTTTTCCCCCACTATTTAAATTTCAAGGTCACATCTCTGAGAAATCTAAAAATAGGATATTAAAAGTCAAGGATATACTTTTATTGTATAAATCGCAGTGTGTTGAGATCAGTCGGTTAGTAACTTGTCAAACATGGAATTAGCCCGGTTAAACCAAAGCACCTATTGCAAACGATAAAAATTTATGTGACCTGGAGATACCGAAAAAATATAGTTATTAATGTGACAGTAATGAATACGATGAATGGTGAACGTAGTCTTGCAACCGGAGGAGTTTAAATGTCTATTGCCTGAGCGCTTTTACGAGTATTTCAAAGAAGAAAATCGAATTGAAGAAGAAAGGAAACTTATGCATCCAATTGCGTGGTTTAATTAAAGTACATTCAGGATGTTATAAATGCTAAGTATAATATTAAAAACACATAACACTGTATGGAGATATTGTACTACCATCATGCTTATCTAATGTATAGCATTTACAAAAAATAAAGTTTTTGTGACCACAATTTAGGTATAAATACCCAACCCTATCCATCTAATTCAAAAATTTTAGCATTACTTGCAGGTTAAATTTTTAGAAATAGCAAATAAACGTTCCATTGCCAGTTCTAACAATAGAATCAGTTCATGGAAACATGAAGAATGATGGGTTGTTGTCTCTGCTAATATCAAGGCTCTTGTATTAACTAAATTGTTTTTTGTAATAATAAAAAGATTATGCTTACGTGGGTTCATACTACTTCCTAACCGCCAAGATGAGGTAGTTTCCCCGAGAACCGGACCCGGTTCCCAAAGACAGATAACCGTTTCCCGAAACAGGGGAGCCGTCACCCAACGCAGGTAACTGTTTCCCGAAAACATGTCAAATAACTCATTCATCGTTGCTGAGGCTAAATTGAACTAGGCTGTGCAAGGTCAAAATCATTTCTTAGAAATCCATTTATCTTAGAAATCTAAACATAGAACCCGCTCGAAGGGCGCCATACTGTTAGAAATATCAATTCGTGGAAATATGACGGTTGTATTCTAGTACAATTCTTTGAAATCTGAAAGTCGGTCAATGTGCTGACAGGGCTAGTTTTTATATTATAGAAAAAGCTAGATAATCCGCTTAAATCACCCACTTTAGGGGGTATTTTTTACATTAAGGGGTAGCTTTTTCAATAGTGATAGATACTAGAATAAGTGAACGGGAGTTATCATCTAGAGTTGGTTTTGACAAATTCTGACCCGTTTTCGAGAAAAATGATATTTTGTGTTTGAAAAAGCTGAACCTAGAATGGCAAATTATCTTTTGAGAAGAATGAGTTTTTGTGTTTGAAAAAAACTGGACGTAGAATAAAAAGTAGTGCTGGAAACCATAATTGAGTGTCAAGGTTAGAATGCGAATTTCTAGTATAAAAGTCTTCATTGTGTGTGCAAGAATCAGTATACTCTTGATTAGCAGAAATGACGAAAGTAGTACGTAAGGTAGAAAGAGAAAGTACAGAAAAAGCAGTTAATATGGAGAGAAAGAAGCAATTTGGAGACGTTAATGAAGCAAGTGAAACTCGATTTGGAGTGTTGTATAATGAAAACAGAAAATGACGAAGCTATGTATTACCAATAAGGAATATGTAAAAATAGTGTAGTAAAGTAGAAGCATGAAAGGTTGAGAAGTATAGTGAAGGTATAGTGTTAGAAACGGAGGAGCTTAAATGTGCATTACCACAGCGCTTTTGCAAGCAATCGAATTTAAAACGCTCCTATATACAAAGAATGTGTTCATGAGTAGTTTGGGTGCAGTCAGAAAACCAACAAACATAGTAGTGTCCCCAACTATATGTAAACATGTTTTAACTAGAATCATTTTACAAAGAGTGTGTTTATTGTTGACAAATGTGAGAAAGCTTCTGTAGTACTAGTTTTTCGGTAGCATTCTATCCTCATGCAGTCAACCCATCAAGGTTAAACGGTTCCTTATGGATCTGCATATCTATGTTTGGGTGCGGGAACTTTTTGACAAACGTCTAGTCATTAGTACCGTCTTAGGATTTTATCCGATATCGACCATCTTCCTCCAGATAAGGCGATACATATTATGTACTTTAAGCTATCGAAACACTGAACTAGAAAATTTTAATCTCCCATAAGGAAATAGAACCCCTTTCCCAAGCTGACTTACGTTGGACCTGACTTTAAAGAGGCGAAATTGGACTATATACAACGTATAAAAGAAGAGTACAAATTTATTGGTAAAGAACAAACAATGACAGCTATATAAATTGCAGTATAGAAAGAGAGTTAACAATGTACAGATTTAAATTAGATGTACTACGCCTATATGAAATGTTGTAAATCTAAATGGTCGCTAAATTAATCAAACAATCAATTTAGTTATAGATTTATTGGTTTTAATGTATGCTGATAGCTAGACAAAGAAACGATATTGTTTTTATATCAAGAAATGGCATTCATGCATATGTTAACTAAAATTAATTTTATTAGTAAAGCGTTATAATGAAAAAATACATGACTTTGCTTAGTGTAAAGGATGGTCTTTTCAAAAAAATGTATAATTTTTGAGATTTAGCCCAAAACCTAAAAAATTGACCAAATTTGGACGTTTTAAACCTCAGATTAATGTTCAGCGTCCCGAAAAACATAAATGTGATTAGGACTGTAACTAAAATTTCAACGCTTTTTATTCCTAAAGTGACGACCCTCGAATGCAGCAAATTAAAGGTTATATTAAGACCGCAAACTGTAGGAAATTGGAACAGTTGTCTAAGGGAACAGAATTAGATATTGAACAGATTAGCCATAGAAATAATTGTTTATAATATATATAATTATATATATATATATATATATATATATATATATATATATATATTATATATATATATATATTATGCACTCGTTGCACATATCTAATTATTGGTTAGAAAAGAGAGTTAACAATGTATAGATCTAAAATAGACATAAGAATTGTAATGTTGCTTAAATAACATTTATAAAAAATGTTTTAATGACCCTAAATTAACAAAAATTCGATTTAGTTACAGATCAGTTTTAATGCAGATCGCTAGACAAAGAATTGTGCTTGTTTTTATATCAATAAATGGTTTTTACTGTAGTGGGCGTTAGAATAGGTTTTCATTATTTTAAATCAATACATCAATCTCGCATTCATATGTAATTTTAAACAAATGTTCCTGGACAATTAAGCTTTTTAAATGGACATTCCCCATTTACATTTGGATAACATACTAGCCATCATATACAATGTATAGATTTAAAATAGACATAGGAATTTTAATATTGCTTAAATAACATTTGGAGACTTAAAACGCTTTCAATTATATGTAAACATCAAATCTAATTCTTAACTTTAGTATACTTTATTGATGCAGATAATTTTAATTAAAGCTTACAGAAAGTTTTTTATTTGCAGTTAATTTGCTGTGGCTGGCCTTGTATGTATAGGAATACATACATTGCTACCAGTAAATTTTGACCTTGACTCTATTTAGCCATAAACCTACTTTAACATAGACAACAATCTGTTTAAATTGTAATATAATACCCCTGCAGGTGACCTTGAAAATTAATTTCTAGGAATTAACACATGACCCTGACTCGACTAAATTCTAAGAATTGTTTGGTGACCTTGAAAATATCCCTCAAAAGGCATTACCTTGAAAAATTTCAATGGATGACTCACAGCTTTAATGGACTTGACCCATTCTAAGTATACCAACGGTTAGCTTTAGGAATTGATTTCTAAGGATACTCCGCAGTTGACAATTGACTTCTAGGAATTGTAACAAGTCCTAAGACATGCAAAAGAATTGTTGAACTATGTGGCTTGAAAATTTTCTTGGTGACCTTGAAACATGACTTTGACTCAATCGAGAATTTTTGGTAACCATTTCCCGTTAAAGGACGTTACCAAGGATCTCGCATTCAATGACAATTGTAAGAATAAGATTTGACCTTGAGTGATGGCAGGAATTGCTTGGAAAAATTTCCTGTCAAGATTTGACCTTTGTATTACTATCGAATAAGATCGAACTCTGCAGGTAGCCATTGATTTCTAGAATTAATACATCGTCTGACTTGGCAAAATTAGCCTAACCATGACAAATTATGTCAAATTCAACCATACACTTCTATAATACCTTATCTTTTTGGGTTTTTAAATTGTATACAAATTAAAATACCTTGAATAGTTGACTACAGTTTTATCTCATAAATTATATTAAATTTAAGATTATCAGAATTTGCAACTTGAAAAATTTAAATAAGGTTGAAGCCTGATTAATACAGTTGAAACTTGTATCAGCCAGCATAAATTGCCATAAGAAAACTTACATTAATTACTACTTGTAAGAGCACCAATAGAACACCTAACCTATCGTTTAGCTTAACTATGAAATTGATATATTCTACTTTTAGTGACAAATTGATTAGTATCTGCTCGTGAACTTGAAAACCACTCATTAGATTAGGAATGCCACTAAATCTAAACACTTGAACATTTTATGAAATGTCCAACCAGTTTGGTACCTACAAAAGTAGAATCCTTACAAACCTTGAAGGTCTATACTGAAACCATGCAGAGTTGTATTTCTAGGAATTATGACCCTGACCTGACTGGGATTGCTTAAAACATGGATCGCCTATTGATCCTTAATACAATTGATTTTTCAGAGGTGTGACCTTGAAGAATATGCAGGGAAAGTGTACGTGAAACATTTGATCTAATGCACTTGCAGGTTTTCCTTTTAATAGATTAATTAAGATGGATCACTATTTAACGTGGTTCTCTTGTATAGAATATATCAGGTAATTGTGTACGCAATTCCTTGAAAACGAAAAAGTGGTTATCACATGTAGTTATACGTACACTTGAAGAGCATCCTCCTAATACCTTTACTGGTCATATCGGATACCTCTGCAGGTTGATTTTAGGACCTTGACAAATGGATTCCAATATTTTTAGCCATTGTATCAATCTGTTTGATAGCCCTACAGGTAGATTTCTAGGAATTATGACCCTGACTCATCCAAGAATTACTTGAACATATGGATCGCCTTAATGAAAAACAAAACTTTCCAATTTTAAAAAAATTTAAAAAATTTTAAAAAATTTAATTTTTTAATTGGTTTAAATTTAAAAATTTTTTATTGAAAATTCCCCAAAAATTATTTAAAAATTTTAAAAAAATTTTAACTATTAATAATAAAGGAAATAGAACTTTTTAATTTATTTTAAAATTTATAATTTGTAAATTTTTTAAATAAAACAAATTTTAAATTTGAAATTTCTTTGAAAAAATACTTAGATCAATCGAGAATTGTTTAACATGTTAAAAGGTATCATTCATGCTTTATAAATTAATAAGATGACTAATGATTAAAAATTTCCTGTCAAGATTTACTTTATTTTATGATAATCAATGCTTCATTGATTTAAAATTAATAATGTTGATTATGAAAATTTCACATTTAATTGAATGTAATATAATTTTTTTACAAAATTACTCTTCTAATTTCAAATTGTCTGATTAATCAGGTAAAGTTTAACATTTCGATTTCTATCCTTCATGAGATAACTTATCAGTTTTAAAGACAATTTGAAATTAAGGAAATCGTAAACAATTTCATTATCGTCACTCACTTTATTACGATTTAGACACAAAAAAATTATCCAGCAAAGTTTATCTAATATTAAAATTTTAACTAAGCAGAGAAAATTTAATATTTAAGACTGAAATGCTACTTACATTCTTAATAAATACATATTACTAGAAATATGTGAGTAAATGATAAATATCTTTTATATTTACATATAGAAATTTCAATATCTATCGTATAATGAATTAATTAAAGTATTATCAAAATTGATTCTATTAACAGATTTAAATACTGAGTGAAATATTAATTTTGAATTTACATGTCAGACGTCAAACTTATGTTTTATCTGAAATTTGAATAAATTATACAATAAACAAATAATATGACCATCTATTGATTCGTGCCAAAAACAGATTATAAATTATCTAGTATCAATAAGTTTTTCAGATTATGCTATTGAAGCGTAATTTAAGAGATGAAATTCTTCATGATAATCAAATAGTATATACTTGTGATAGATATATTCAACATCGATAAATCCATTAGATATTACATTTGATTTGCATCTAAATAGTTGATATAAAGACAGTTGATTAATTTACTAAACAAATCTCAAGTGACAACTTATCTCTTTCGTCAAGTACATGTTTACATTGAATCTTATACATCAAATAAAATATTATAATATTGAAACATCAGTTATAAAGTTTGTAATGTCAATGTTAATATTAAATGAACGATTTATATAACACTAGATAGAACAATTGTTGAGACCATGAAAACATATCATAAGAATTATTATCGAAGTCAACCATAAAAGTTTTAAAACTAAAGTAGCTGAGTTAAATTATCATCTTATTCTCTGAAGAAATAAAGAAATTATCTAACTCTGAAGCTATTTCACCAAAACTATATGTGATCTTACCAAAGAATTCATAAACCTAATATTCCTTTAAGCTATTGTTACAGTGCAATTGGTTCTCCTTACATATCACTTGCAAAACATTTACATTTTAATATTAAACTTCATATGGTAGGATCAATAACACATTACATTAAAAGATTTGCTCGACTTTGTATACCGAAAAATGCATAGTTATTCATAAATTAAGAGGTATATTAATGGTCAGTTTTGATGTTATTTCAACTTTTCAAAAGTATCTAAAAAAACTTTGAATATCATAATCATCTTTTCAAAGGACATACCATTCTTTAGCACTTCTTACTACAACTTATTTTCATGGAATAGTTAAATTTTATAACAGATTCGAAGTTAGCAATGGTATGTCCCTTTAGTCTGTTATAGCTAATTTTTATATGAAACATTTGAAACATTAGACGATTACAAAATACACCAAAATACCTTCAGATTTGGTATAGATATGCTAGATTTATCACATGTTGTTATTCATGGAGACTAATTGTGCTAAATGAAATGCATGAAGTTTTTAGGTTTTTATAAATGGTATACATCCTAGTAATAGTTTACTCATGGAAATAGAATTACTTATGGAAGTTTACCATTTCTTGAATATTAAATATGCTACAAATTAATAATTTACTATCTTTAAGGTTTACAGTAAAGCCGACACATAAACTGATAGATACCAATTTCTTTAAGATTTCCTAATCTTTCACATCTCACGTCATAAAATTAGTGTAATTAAATCTTTAGTATGTCAAGCTTTAAAACAATTTGTGTACCTGAATTTTGAAATATGAATATAAATCATGTTATAGTAAATCCTTACAAAGATAATGGATTATTTATTAAATCAGATATTAAATATATGTTTCATTACACCTATACTAGGCGTAACCTAAAGAAATACCAGATTCTTAATGTTGTACATGCTATTTCTTCCTGTTTGATAAGCTAAATGTTACAAATAGACATTGAAAAATCCTAATCAAATAATGTGCATTAGTGATCTATTTTTAAACCTACAAGAAAATATTTTAATTATGTAAATTTAAGATCACTAAAGATTGTGTCAAACTCCTTTACTCTAATCTTAAACCGGATTACTAGTTATCAAATTGTTAATAAGTGTGAAAAGTATGACATTCTTTGGACCAAAAATAGCATATTGATACAAGACGTTCAAATGTATAATATCAGTTTTGAAATAGAAATATGTCAACTCATGAAGTTCATGTGGTGACATCCTGAATAATGCATTAAAATCATGACATTCAATTTACAATATGTAAATATATTGTCAATACAAACATTATTAATGTTCGTTTGCAACGTGAAGTATTGAACATATCATAAACAAGCTCTCTAGAATATATTTTAATTTAGACAATTGTTAATTGAAAATCTTCCAGTTTAAATAGGTTATTGGCATTTAAATTAATAAAGAGCATAATGATAACGCTTAGATTTTACATTTGTTTTACAAACTTTTGGTATGTCTTAGGTTTTTGCATAAGTTTTTTCCTAGACACTTTAATTGCAAATGTTTATAATTATATGTTATAAATTTCACAGCACTATAATTTAATATAATATTGAAATTAATTGTTTAAATTAAAATTGTTACGTAAAGAAACGTTCTTGATTGTTTTATCATTAATGTTAATAACACTTCCATTATTGATAAAGATATCGTCTTTGTTAGATTATAAACTGTATTTTTTGATGTTCAAATGTTTGATTTGTGAAATGCTGTTATAGCATTTTAAAATAATGAAGAGTTAAATTTTTTCACAACATGTGTACACTTACATCATAACTCTGATTTAAATTTATGTTAAATGTTAGATCTTTTGCTTGGAAATAATGTCAATTGTTATTTCCGTAGAGAGTTTCTGGTTTGATCATTTTGAGGCAAGTTTATTACAATATAATTTAATTTTAATACCTAGTTATTCTTTACTCAATTTTATATTGATTTACGTTTCTAAACTTTAATTAATAGCTGGCTTTAATGTTTAATTGTTTGAACTTTTTAAATCAAATTGTGACATATAATTGTTTTACTTCATCTTTAAAATTTTTAACTATTACTATTAATTATGTGATATGATTAACTGTATAGTGTTTATCGAAATGTTTTTAGATTTACTATAATTTATAAAGTTAACCATTAAAAATCCAAAAAATAAGTATTTTATTATAACATGAAAATTCGTCCAGAATCAACCTCGACTTTGACCTTGATGCTAGGGTATGCAGACAGAACCAATAAAAGAACCTTGAATAGCTTGACTTTATCAGATTTGATCATGAAAATTATATTTTTAGAATTCTCAGAATTGCGTTCATGAAACGAGAAAGTGGATCCTATAGTATACGTGACCTTGAAGAGTATCCTCTATACATTTACGGGTCATATATCGTATGCAGGTTAATTTATAGTACCTTGAAAATGGATACTAATATATTGTAGCCATTGACAATCTGTTTGATATCCCTACGATTTATAGGAATTATGACCCTGAGTCAGCCAAGAATTACTTGAAAATGGATGGCCTTTGTTCTTTTCTTAGCGGTGTGACCCTGAAATGGTGGGAAAACGGCTACCTGTGTTGGGTAAGAGATCCCTGTTTTGGGAAACGGCTATCGGTCTTTGGGAACCGGATCCAGTTCTTTGGAAAACTACCTCATCCAGATGGTTTAGGACGGTAGTATTATGAATCCACATACCGTAAGCATAACCTTTCATTACAATTTAACCAATACAGGAACTTTGACTCACATTTTATCATAGGCAACGACAATCTGTATGATACCCCTGACCTTGAGAATTGATGTCTTGACTCAGTCAAAGATTGCTTGGGTGACCCTGAAAGGTAGAATCCCCCACGCCTTGAAAAGTCTATTTAATACCCCTGACCTTGAGAATTTATTTATAAGAATTAACACCTTATCTCAGTGTGACCTTGAGGAACATACGTAGGCAATGTATGATGGTCTTAAGCAAAACAACTTTGATCTTGAAGCGTCGGATTAATTGTTGGACAATGAATCGCCTTTGTTTTTCAAAAATTGATTTCTCAGAATTGATCCTGAAATGGTGGAGGTAGCTGGAAATTGATCTAGATAACAATCTATTTTTAGGAAGTATGACACTAACTCGGCCAGAACAATGGATCGCCATTGTTTATTTCTCAGAAGTGTGACCTTGAAAATTGTATCTATATTTGGGAAACGTCTACCTGTATTTGAGAAACGGAACCACTTGAGGCCAATGAATTTAGCTGGGGGGGGGGGCGTGACCTTGCAAAGTAAACTTTCAAGAATTGCTTTATACCTTGAAACATGGTTAGCATAGACAACAATCAGTATGATACCCTTAACCTTGAGAATTGTATTAACTTAATTATTAGGGTTTCAGGCAGAGGTCAATGAACTTCCTAGAATTGATGGGGGGCGTGTCCTCGAAACGATTAATGAACGTTGGCTTTAAAATTTCTCTTCAAAATTTGATTTAGAATCAACCTTGATTTATTAGTGGCAGAGCATCCTCCTATATACCCCCAATTGAACCCTGAACGTGTGACCTTGACAAACCGTTGAATTTGAGGTAGGAAATGCGAGTCTCCATACCTTGAAGAATATATGCATGCAGCTTGTACAGTGGGCCCTTTGAAAACCTTGACATAGGTAATGTGCTTGGACGGAGGTAATGTGTACGATGACCTTGAAGAATACGTGGGCAATGTGAGCGACCTTGAAAACCATGTACTTAGGCGTAGACAATGTGATGGCCTTGAGGAATATACTTCGATGTATGCAATGTCTACGATGACCTTGACCTTAAAAACCATTAACCTTTATGTAGGCAATCTGTACGGGAAGGTGTATTATTGTTATTATCAAAAGTGCGCCAGAAGTGACATAGCATATCTACTAAAATCGATAGTGTGATTTTTCTTTTTTAGATATAACTTGAATCTTTTTTCTGGTGTTATTATAAATGCTACAGCAAAAATACGCACTTATTCCTGGCGACTTGTTACGGATTTTAACATGACATAGTCAGTTTTTCGATCGAACGTTTCCCATTTTTATACCCATCATCAACTTATGTTTTTTGATTACGGTCCTGGTACATTGAAAACTGATTTTGAAAGGTTTTTTATAAAAATTCGGCGATGTATCGCATTTGATGGTCTGATCACGTTTTGAGCCTTGTATACATTTTCAAAAGTGGTTATTTGGTTAACCTTCCTTGTGTTTAATATTTTATAAAATAAGGAAACGTACTAAAATAAAATATTGTTAATTATGCAACTTATGATAAAAAACTAAACGCTTGTAAAATTAACATTGAAGATACCTATTTAAATGATCATTATCAAACACCGCTAAAATACATATGTATAATTTCCAACAAAAAATTAATTTTCCCAAGCTGATAAAGAGTTTTTATGAATCTCCAAAGATACCTTACAGTTTTATTTACGACATCACAACAACGGTGTGATGTAAAAAAGGAAAAATAAAAACAGGCGGCTTTGAAAAAATAAAAATAGACGGTTTTGAAGTAATTCAGTATCGATCACAATTTTATACAGCACAATTTTGAATTTAGCTGGTGTCACATTAAGATGGGAATTTTTGAAACGAATTGAGATCTTTATACTTGTTGTTAGGCAACTTTGAGAAGTTGGGCAACAAGGGGCATATCTGCATTCAATTTTCTCCGACAACGTGACAACAGTGTATTTATTTGCGTTCAAATTTTTCTAATAAATTTAAGTCCCGAATTTTGTTATTTGTTAGAAAAGAACGTGTGACATCTTCCTGGTTTTATGGGTGACTAAAGAATGTCATTTTTGAGAAAACGAAGCATTTGCGCTAGAAATTAATATGGTAAAGATGTTTCTGCAATTTCTCTATAAAATAATTACTTGACAGAGATTACATGCAGTGAAGACTGGTTTTACATTCTTTACTATACCTAAATTTTATACTACATATTGTAGTGATCGTTTCGACGGATATAATAGTTTCTAACAAAGCCTTCGTTGGATTCAAGAGGTAAGCGAAACCACTTCTTTCGTCCTTTTACACTGATCACCTCTGTTTAACGTTTTAAATCAATACAATACATATTTTACAATTCAAACTTCATCATAGTACACTTTTGCAAGTTTGTATGCGGCACGTTGATAAAATAAGGGTTTCTCTAGGTTTTTCTTGGTACTGGTTATTATCGTCCTTCTCCGTTCTTCAAGATATTGCTGTGACCGATTCTATCACTATAACTGGTCAACGATCTTCTGATTTGGGAAATGGTCTCCGATAGCTAAATCTAGGATACGTTATGGTTACCACTACGTATAGGACCAACACCTGACTACAAACAAATAGGTTTATACATAGTAAAACACTCAGTTAAGAAATTATACATAAGCAACATCTTGGTGAGTTTCTTTTACTTGTTCTGGATTTACTTTACATTTTTATATTTGTAATAACTCTAATTTACGATTTTGATAGCAGGCTTAATAAAAAGTAGCAACCTAACACTTTCTGATTGCTGTGTGAAATTTTACCTGCTTACATTTTTTTGCCTGTACTGTTTTTTAACCTTGAAATCTATGTCCTTACGAAAGACGCAATAGTAGACATCTAAACGAAATATTTTGGTTATTAATTTTTTACCTCTGATTTAAAACTGATACGCAGTTTTATTTTAGATAATTAATTTTGAGTTCGTTGTGGTATTGATGTTTTTAGGATCAACGCTGGATGTCAAACACTGCAAAATAATGTTGATTTCGAGTAATGTATATTCACTATTCTTTTTAGTTTGCCACTTTATATTATAGGGTCCATGCTACTCAGCAAGGTACGTGTGTTTCCACTATAACGTCCGCATATGTATTTATTTTGCCTAAAGTTTAACTCTCTAAGTTTCGTCCTCAAACGTTATAGCTATCCGAACTTACAATAACGATTGTTTTTACAAACTGTTAAAGCATATAGACATTCTTTTAGGGGAGATCTGAACACAGATTACGTTCTTAATTATACAATATGTATTCATAACGGCAACACCGATTGGGGAATTCTCTTTATACTTTATTTATTTGTGTTCATAGTTAAACTAAGTTGTGTTAACCTATCAGAAGTTGTCTTCTTTACTCCTGCGGACTAGGATCACAATTCCTAGCCAGATCTACTACCTTCATGAACTGTGTCCAACTTTATTTTAACTGTGGTGTATTTCTTACTAAGTTGTAGCCCTTTTCTTGGTCTAAGGGCGAAGTAAATCAAGGGGCGCCATTTTCTGTTCTCCTACGCCAGCCACACGCCTACGAATCCAAGTGCCTAACCGACCGACTGAGCTTCCGGCTAAAACCAACAGTTCGTGTTACTACACACCTTTTCCTACTTTTGCTACGACCGCACTTTCTGCATATAACATAGCATTGAAGGTATGACGCAATTTTCAAATGTAGAAAAAGATGATATGCTAGCGTGTTACATACCATGTCAACAAAATGCCTAAGAAGAGGAACGCAAGTATCTAGCAAATATACAGAGAGACAGCAGCCTCATAAAACCACATTTAGGAACTTGTCAGTGAATTTAAGAGAACATGGTGCATTTAAAAGGCCTGTAAATTTCCGTTAAAAACCTTGCAATGAAAAAAAAATGTTGTATTAGCTGTTAATTGGAAAATTAATTTCTGCGCGACATACTGAACAAACAATTGGAGTGGCCCATTCTACTGCTCATTTTATTTTACAAAAAGAAAAAAATACATCCATTTAATTTAAAATTTGTCAGAGACCTTGGCCCTGGCACAGAGAGTCCTGTGAATAGAATAAAATCATTTTGTAAGACGAAATCCAGGTGACCATTAATGGAATTTTTAACAGAAAGACTGCTCACTATTGGGCGAAAGAAAATCCTAGAGTTTATAAAGTGCGCAGACACCAACACCGTTTCGGTTTTAATATGTGGGCTGCATCATTCGTAATGTGATATAACGGATCTTTAAACGCTACCAAAATTTATTAGATAATGAGGTAGAAGCAGCTTTGGCTGATTTACCGCAAGCTGGTATTGCATATTATTTGTTTTTACAAGACGGTGCTCCGGCACATAATTCCAGAGCCGGCCAGGAATATTTATCGGCAAGGTTTCTAGCAGGATGAATTGGAACATTTTCGAAAGTAAGATGGTCAGCGCGATTCCTTGATATAACACCTCTTGACTTATCTCTGGGGATATGCCAAAAATTATATTAACCGACACAATATCGAAAATAACAATCAATTGAGTTCTCGAAGCATTTGAAAGTGTTATAAGATAGTGTTATTTGCGTTTGGATAATAATAGAACCGGTGCTGTATATCTGCTATAGTTCTCAGAACTAGATAAGCTAAGCAACGGTGGAATCGGGACTACAAAACTGCCTCGAAATGTGTATAAAAAGGAATGTAACTGTCTGATTTTTTTTTATGCGTTCTTAAACCATATATCCCATTGATATTAAACATTGGTGAGCTGCTGTTCATATGACTGTTGATGTATCTGCTTTATCAATTTTTTACCTAGAAACGTCTGCGGGGGATCAATATACTGAAGAAGGGGAGAACCAATTTCAATGAAATTCGGTATATAGGGGCTTTGGGTGTAGGAAGTCTTTTTGCGATGTCTATATTTCACCCCAAAAAGTGACGGAGGAGAGTAATCAGAAAGGAGTAAACCAATTTTCATGAAATTTGGTATATGAGGGTTTTCTCAAATCCTTGGATTGCAACATTCAGTTCGGTGTTATTGCCGCCACGATCTCCAGATCTGTCAATACTGGATTTCTTCCTATGAGGTTTTTTGAGCAACGTAATTTATCAAAACTGTCATAACACCGAACGGAATGTGGCAAAACAATGATTTGGGAAACAGTTTTCTACGTAATTGCTCACTGCCAAAGCATTATTGACTGGGACACCATCTTGTAGAAAAAAATATTTGGTAGACGTTTTTCAGGAATGTCTATATTTATATTTTTGAAAACCTAAGGAAGAACTACAGCTGATGGTTGCCAAGTCATCTATGATTCCCATTTAAAAATATGCAAGTTTATATTATTACCTACTCAAAAACCGTACCGCCTAGAAAAATTCCAATTACGCCACTGAATTCGGAATTTTACAATATATAAGTACCGTTGACGAAATATATTTGTATAACAGTGTTAAGCGAGGTGTAACACCTTGAAAAAAGTGTAGCAATATCAACGTTTCGCTATAAGTGGAAAATAAAATAAGATACCAAATATTCGAGTTTGCCATGAAATCTAGGTTAACAGAGTAGTATGTGAATGTAAAAACTGCAACCTTCTATCTATGATAATAACAAAGATATCATTAAAAATAGCTAAAACAACGAAATCGGGACACACTGCACAATAAAATCGGCTGCAACAAGCCCGTCATTATGACGCTGTAATTTCTACAACCGTGAGTTATAAAAGGCATAAAGATCCAGCTTAACTTTACTAAAATTTTGTAATTAATTATTTTAATTCTACAGTAATCAAGATAGATAAAGTTGCATAAAATTAAACCTATTACAAAAGATTGCGCGATATTGCATGATAAATAATTAATTTTAATCCTCCGACGTAGATATTAAAAAGCATAAAATGCTCTTACGTCAGAGAACCCTCAGACAATCACAGCCAGGACCCTGCATAGAAGCGGATCAATTCACCGCAAATTAGCTATAAAAACCGCGGCGCTAGCGGAAGAAATTTTACTCCTGCTCCATTCTACTCCGTTCTACTCTCGCTGCCTACTCACGTCGAGGCTCCCCGATGTTAGAAAACACTTAACAGAATTACAAACCGTGCAAATCTACTGGGCGCCCTCCGGGTCGAATCAGTGGTTGTCACCCCAAAACACTCCAACACACATACAAAACTTACATCCGCCCTGTTATGGATTTTCGAGCACCAATATACACAAACATTAATCCTAACCACCTTTCCTCTATAGCATCCTGTGAACGCCGGATATTTAGATATACACGGGCTACCCTACAGGTACCCAAGCAACCTCACAACGCAACACGCAAACATACCACCAATCACAAACAGAATCCAAAACTTCAGAAAAACTTTACACACAAAAGGATTTTCGCGACACCATCCCTACCAAAGAAATTATCACAACTTCCTACACCTACCAACCTCCCAAATTCCACATAAAACCCAAACTTAAATTTAAACACCCTCCGCGATCTTAATCCAATTATTAGACGACATCCCAGAGGAGATAGAAGAGACCCTCGATAACATCCTTATGCACTCCGCATCCACCGTCAACTGGATAACGACCACGCAAGAATACCGGCTAACGAATCGTCAACACCCCTCACTTCACTCAACCACATGCACACCTAAACCTAAATATTCACAACAGTAATAAATCAGACCTTTAACCTTTTTTTACACCAAATAATAAACCCTCAACAAATTATCTTTCTTTTTTAAAAAATAATAAACTCATGATTGTAAACCACACAATTACAAAAAGATCGCAACACCAACAATAATGGAATGACCAGGGCTGAAGAGGAGGAATCCTGAACAGTCTATGAATAAGCATATAAGCATAAGATATAAGCATACTAACCAAAAGCATGAGCAATTTACAAAAAAATAAATAATAAAAAAAACAAAAAAAAACAGAAGAAATTCTACTCAATACGACTATCGGCACGCCCGCTACACCATACGCCTTTCGGCGCGCTGCGCTACTCCAGAGTACTCTGCGCGCTCCGCTACTCTGCTACTCTCTCGTCTCCAGCATCTAGAATCTAGAACCGAGATCCAGACCGCGCGCGACTGCCGTAGTTAGTTTCATTGTGTACGTTGATTGTCACATCCGTTCATCCTGAACCGTCGTGTATCTTTAGTCGCGTTACTTCGCCGCCGTCACCGGTAAATCAGCGTTATGCAATCAGACTGTTGGTTGAGATACTCTAACGTTAACAGCACGTAAGTTTTATTGCACCACTTTTCTTAAACATTACACCAGACACCTAGAGAAGCGACGGGCTGCAGAGCCCGGAAATTATCTCACCGTTCCAGTACACACACTAGAAGTTACGACAGGCTGTAAAGAATGAAGTTACCTTCTGCCAGCATACACTAGAAGTCACGACAGGCTGTAAAGTCTGAAGTCACCTTCTGCATACATACTCACAAACCAGGACGTTGTTACTGCGGGTAACGCCCTGTAGTCATTTTCCATTTACTCCAGCGGCAAGAAGGGTACTCGCTCTAATTCTATCGCTCCCAGGAGATCCCTTATACAGCAGTCGACGGGCTGGACCCAGAAATCTGATAAAAAATATTACACATACAATACACCGACCAGACCCTGAGGAAAATTAGTAATACAAACAAGCGACGCCTTGACCTAGAGATAATCTCAATACCAGAAGCCGTATTCTTATAGATCACCCGCGTGACCCTCCAGTTAAATAAAGACGAACCCGTGGTGCGTTTACGTAATAAATTGCATCAAACGTGCTCCAGGTCTCGCAAATCGCATATAAATTTTGTTAGATATTCTTCTAATAATATTTCTTAATAAAGGAAATTCGGTAAGATAAACATTCCTGTATATTTTCACGCAACCGAAAAACTCCACTATTTCGTTCCCGAAAGCCTGACTAATTTACCAGCCTCAGAATAAATTACGTGTAAATTCTCTCATCTTAATCCCGAGAGTAATCGTGTACTTAAGACACCTGCATTCCGTCGGAAACAATTCTCAGTATTGTTTAATTTAGTTCACGCAGTCCTAAAAGGTCGTGTAAACTCGCCTCAAATTAATTCGTTTACAACAATTTTTAATAATAGCTAACGTAAAAGATTGTGATAAACTCCGTCTTCCCTGTATTTAATAGGTATAATAAGTTTCGCTTATAAGAAAGTTATACGAGTTTAACAACAACAGACGTTAGTAATAATAAAGAATTAATGCGTCTTATTTCCGGGCATAATTAAATGTTAGATATTCATTACTGTAAATACGTTCTCAATTAATTAAGAAATCTTGAGACCATCCTGATTAGTTAGAGTTGGTGTTTGTAAGCAGGTCAAAGAAAAATGAATAATTTAAAGTGACCTTGGTGCGTATGATTATTCTTATATTGAATTGGCTTTTAGACTTAATGGATGTGAATTCAGTACTTAGAATGCTTCGCAAAGGACAGGTTAATATTTACGTTTCTATATGCAAATTGTACGTACGCGAACGTACAATTTGCATATAGAAACGGTAACTTTTTATATTAAAAATGAAGGAAAGTGTTTATTTTTTTGAATAAACGTAGAGAAACATATTTTTTCTACTTATTGATCAACTCACACTAAAGACCTCATTGGGCAACACACGTCGCGTGTTATAAACACTCACTTTTTCACTTGTTACACAAATAACTATTTTGAATGCAGGAGAAAACTGTATTTTATAAAATAAGTGTTAAAATTATGGTTTTATTTCGTGAGTAAAAATTAGGGATGTGTTAATGCGTTAGTCAATGTTTACTATCGTACTATCTTATATATCTCTTATACATTTCATAGCATAACAACCTTATTATAATCTGCTTAACAATCAAAAACAAATTAAAGTTGAGCATCTTTAATTAACTGATACGACCAAAATAATTAATACCTTTTTGAAATATGTGGATAATTTATTACTAAATAGTGGTACTAAAGCTATGGAAGATAGTAAAAATATATAATACCAAACCCAGATTTCTTATGTCACATTAATGAATTATACACAAATAAACCTTCACGTATTTCATATATAGCAACCTAGACCCACAATGTACATTCGTGAAATTCACAAACAGGTTTATATTGCCTATCATTAACATTTCAGATACGCATAGAAAGTTGTAATTAGTACAGATTTGAATTGCAATGGACAATGTAAATTTATATTTTACTTGGATAGATTATGTGTGTTTTGGAGTTACCATAATTTTTAGTCTCTTGGTAGGTGTCTACTATGGCTGTTTTGGTACTAAGCAAACTACTACAGAGGAGTACCATTATGGAGGAAAACGGATGAAATCATTTCCGATAGGAATGTCACTAACCGCTAGGTTTGTAATTCGTAGTAACTGAATATTTTATAAAGTTTGTTTTAGTTATCTTTCTGGTACCGTTATGCTAGGTGTACCAACAGAAACATATTTGTACGGAACACAAAATTTAATTTGTGTGATATCCGGTATATTATTTGGTATAACAATTATATACATCTACCTACCTGTATATTACAAATTACAAGTAACTAGCACCTACGAATATTTAAAATTGCGTTTTAGTCCAGAAGTTAGAACAATGGCTTCAATAATGTACACATTTTCCACGATTTTACAAGTGCCTATAGTAGTATACGTTCCATCACTTGCGCTAAATCAAGGTGAGAGGAGTAACATCACAAAATTACATACTTGATGGTTACCTTTTAGTAACTGGAGTTGATGTTTATATAATTAGCCCAATAATTTGTATGGTTTGCATTTTTTATACGACTCTTGGTGGTTTAAAGGGAGTTGTCTTGGCTGACACAATTCAAGTGATCATTACAATAATTTCAATGCTAATTGTTTTAATAATCGGAACATACAAAGAAAATGGGTTAGGAAACCTTTGGAAAAATGCCCATCAGAGAGATCGAGTTGAACTATTCAAGTAAATTACATAACTGTCATTGGCATTATTCCTGTTTCCCAATTTTAGTGTGAGTCTAGATCCTACAATACGACAAACATTCTGGAGCATCTTGTTAGGTTTTTGGTTTAATTTGGTAGGCAGCCTAGGTGTTAACCCATCTACAATACAAAGATTCTTATCTGTACCGACGTATGGAGCCGCAAGAACGTAAGTTGACTGTTACTGTTATCACAATAGTGTTCACGTTGTTTATGTAGAGCAGCTATTCTACTGGCAGCAGGTAAAATATTTACTTCAATAACAACTGTTTGGATTGGATTAATAATGTTCACGCATTATATGGACTGCGATCCCCTTTCAAGTGGTAAAATTAGAGCAATCGATCAGTTATTACCTTACTACTTATTGGATGCTTTTGGAAATTTGCACGGACTATCTGGTTTATTTGTAGCTAGTGTTTGCGGTACTGCGCTAAGGTAAGAGATTTGTATAAACACAGTTGTAACCAATTTTCTTCTTATTAGCACTATGTCAACTAGCATAAACACTTTATCATTAACAATTTACGAAGATTTTATAAAAGTAAAGTTGTCTAGTAATACTTCTAACAGAGCTGTAAACATGATAATCAAGGGAATTGTGGTAATAAGTGGCATTATATGCTTATTTTTTATATTTTTAATAGCAAAATTAGGAAGTGTTGTCCAAATTAGTCTAAGTTTCCAAGGAGTTACACATGGACCTTTGTTGGGTATTATAACATTAGGAATGCTGATTCCAATAGCGAACAAGCAGGTAACATACTATTGCCTTAAACCAATACATTTGAATGTTTTTGTAAATCAGGGTGCGCTTTGGGGAGGAATCTGTGCTATTATTCTGAACGGGATTCTGGTTTTTGGAGCACAAGCTTATATATTGCTAGGTAGGGCTGTATATCAGCATAAACCTCTTTCCACTCTTAATTGTAGTTTCAACTTTACTTCTACGTAAGTATGCTAATCTTAATCTCAAGCACTCAACAGCAAACTACTGTTTTAGAATGATTATAGATAAACAGGAAGCGCCACCAGCAATCTTTCAGATATCATTTTATTATTACCCCTTTATTGGAGCTGTTGTTGCATTTACAGTTGGAATTATAGTTAGCTTGTGTACAAGAAAGAAGGATGACCAAAGTGTAAATCGTGACTTATTAAGTCCTATAATCTACGGATTTTTGTCAAACAATAAAGTTGCAGATATTCAAATTGCTCAGGCATCTAGTACATTAGCATCACTAAAATCAAGAAACGTTACTGAATAACGAAACGTTAACGAAGCTTTGAGGTAGTTATACGTAACATTTTTACGTGTTTTGTATTATATATTTAATTATACTAATTAGGTTGTCAATAAATTCACATATCACCAAAATGTGAAAACCTTTCTCGTGAATTCTTATACTTGTTCCAATAACGGTTTGATCACAAGCCGAGAAAATGATTTCGGTTTATAAAATTTAGTGTCCCTTTGGTATTACGTTCTTCTGTAGTGGTGTTATGTCAAATGTGTCACAAAAATAACTTAGCAAATCGTTAATGGGGCAAAGTGGGGTACCTAAATCTTTTTTTAGAAAATATACAGGGTGGTCTAAAAAGGCGAGGAACAAATTGTGGTTTTTTAAATAGCACACCTTGTATATTATTACATTTTTTAATTGATTTAATGCACTTTACATTGATATTAGGTTTATCGACTTATTGATAATGGTTTTGGGGTTAGAAACAAAAAACCGTAAAAAAATAGTGTGTGTGTGCGTGTGTGTACGCGTGCGCGAGAGTGTCTGTGTGTGTAGATGTATGTCAGTATCCACGATAACTCCAGAACGAAAACACCTACGTGCCTAGAATTTTGTACTCAAACTTGTTTTCATTTCATTGGAGCTTATTAGATTTTGGGAGAAATCCAGCGGCGGAAAGGGAGGTGTATTATCAATTAATTATGTTCTATGCAATTTTTTGATACGTGGCCTAATTTAGCGCCAAAAAGATTCCTAAGATAGACTTTAAGGTTGGTTCGCTACTTTACCTTCCAACGCTCATAAACATGTGTGGGTATTGAAGGTTATTCAATCGACTTTTTTTCACTATCGCTAAACCGATTTACTAGCTCAATTTAAACCCTTTGACCAAATTTCGTCAAAATGGGTCGTGTGTGTGTGCGCGTGCGTGCTTGTTTACGTGCATGCGTGCGTGTGTGCCTATGTGGGTGTCTGTGTCTGCGTCTGGGTCTTGGTGTACGTTTGCGTTTGCGTCTGGGCCTGCGTCTGAGTCTGCGTCCGCGTCCGCGTCCGCATCCGCGTCCGCGTCCACGCCTGAGACTGCGTCTGCGTCTGCGCCTGCGTCTGCCCCTGCGTCTGCGTCTGCGTCTGCGTCTGCGTCTGCGTCTGCGTCTGCGTCTGCGTCTGCGTCTGCGTCTGCGTCTGTGTCTGCGTCTGCGTCACGTCTGCGTCTGCGTCTGCGTCTGCGTCTGCGTCTGCGTCTGCGTCTGCGTCTGGGTCTTGGTGTACGTCTGCGTTTGCGTCTGGGCCTGCGTCTGAGTCTGCGTCCGCGTCCGCGTCCGCATCCGCGTCCGCGTCCACGCCTGAGACTGCGTCTGCGTCTGCGCCTGCGTCTGCCCCTGCGTCTGCGTCTGCGTCTGCGTCTGCGTCTGCGTCTGCGTCTGCGTCTGCGTCCGCGTTGGCGTCCGCGTCCGCGTCCGCGTCCGCGTCCGCGTCTGCGTCTGCGTCTGCGTCCGCGTCCGCGTTCCCATCTGCGTCTGGGTTTGCGTCTGCGTCTGCGTCCGCCTTCCCGGTGGTTTGTATAATACAGTTCTTTTTCTGTAATGTGGAATAAGTAATTGAGCTTTGATTAATTATTGGACTACCTAGATAGGAGGATTTTAGTATAATTCAATCTAAAGAGTAAGTTTAACTTGTGACCAATTTAAAGTTAATGTCACGCTGAAGCGGGACCTTGAAACACTTAGAATGCTGGTTTTGTATACACATGGAAAGGGTTCAAATAACTATAACTATTCTTATATTCTAATTAAACTAAATATATGCATATGGCTAAAAATAATTAATTGGAGACGAAATCATGCATCCGTTTACTTGCATTTAGTGGAGTCAATGAAACATTTATTATTTGCATAAATAGGTACGTTATTTAATCGGTGTGAATTGTTCACTGTTTATCGGAGAGCTTTAAATGGTTTATTGGGATATTTTACTCCAATGTTCTAAATAAATTATACCTAGGAAATAACTTTGTACAATTTATGTCGTCTTCCATTCGCATTAAACAATACAAAACGACCTCTTTTATTTATTTATTGTCGTAAAAGGAAATTGAGCGTTACCGTTATGTCTGAGTTTGCTTATTTTCGGTAATATTTACACAATTTCTGCGGATATTTATATATATATATATATATATATATATATATATATATATATATATATATATATATATGTATACATAGGGGGTTTGATTTAGAGTTCGCTAGCGGCCAAGGTAATCTCGAGCCGAACTTAGTAAGCTCTTAGGGATCCTAATTATTCAGAGTTAATACGAACACTCTAAATAAGTAGAACTTCGTAGGTAATGCAGCGGGTTTAGGTTTGGAATTCGCCAATGGTCAGGTTAGGTAACCTCAGCTTAACCAGCGAATTCTGAGTAGTTCTATTTATTTAAAGTTAAATCGGACACTTTAAATAAGTAGAATTTTTACGGGTGAAATAGAAATAAGACGTTTCAAAGCTACTAGCATTAGTTTTGATCCTCCAGATGAGCTTCAAGCATGGTTACATAAAAAGAAACCGATAAAGCCAGTATTCTGCCGAAAGATCAGCTGATAGGGCAACCTGATATGGGAGCTAGTCCCTCTATAGCGTCAAATTATTTATTTAGGGATTATTTATGTCACAGGAATTCTTTCAATATATTTATAATACAGGTCAGGTTTTGAAATGGTGAAATACGTTATAACAAACAGATAAATTGCACGAAATCGCTTTAAGAGCTGGTCAGGTTTGATACTCTCGAACAGAGAAATGTTCTACGTACAGGAATAGTAATAAATTACTATTAAAAGCGAGTTGCAGAGAAATTCTGCTGAATATTCCACAAAGAGTGTTTTGCAGAAGAGTGTCGAATTATATCAAAACTTTGGCTTTTATACTTCGCGATGAAGTGGGGTTTGGCAAAATTCATGTGCGATAGATTTACATATATTAAAGGGGGAACTGGTGCGCACGCAAAAGTGCTGTTTGCTAAGGTATCGGAACAGAAATATATTGAATAAATTATTATTTACGGCATTATGTCAATAATATTTAAAATAATAATAATTTATCTCTTACTCTGAGTCATTACATTCTACAGGAAAGTCCCCTGGTGGACTCATGAACTCAGGGAAATGAGGGTATACACTACAAAACTATTTAATAGGACAAAATCATCAGGTAACGGAGATGAATATAAAACATCCCTGAGTACAACAAAGCACTGAGAAGGGCTAAAAGATCGTCATGGAGAAGACATTATGAGGAAATAGAAACGACTTTAGAATGTGCCAGGATCCACAAAATACTTTCTAAGGAAACTCAGTGCTCAATAAGTAATCTGGTAAAAAACACGGGACATTATACGATGACCGCAAAGGATACGATGACCGAATTGTTTCGGGTACTTTCCGAGCTTGGAAGTATTAGATCAATTAACGATTGAATGGAAAAACTAGGGGCCCGATGATACTGGAAACAGAGCATCAAGAGCGGACTGGGTTATAACGAGGAAAGTGTACATTCAATAAAATCAAATGGGCGGTAAACTTATTTGATCCATCTAAATCACCGGGAACGAATAAATTATTCCAGCCATGCTTGAGAGGGGACCAGACCTTCTGCTCAGTAGAATCTGCAAGATTCTAAGAGCCAGTCTGGTTATGAAATACCGTCCGAGAAAATGGAGACTAACCAGGGCAGTTTTTATATCCAAGCCTGGTATGGGCTAGTTATTCCCAGGCAAAGGCGTATAGGCCAATTAGTCTTATGTCCTTTATATCTAAGACAATCGAAAAACTGCTCGATAGACATATCAGGAACGGTGTGCTGTAACCAGACTACTCCACCGAGACCAATTTGTCTTCAGAGCAGGCACTTCAACAGGAACAGCGCTCCACTGCATGACCAGGAGAGTGGAAAAAACGCTAGAAAACAAGAATATCCTTCTGGGACTATTCCTGGATATCGATCGAGCGTTCGATAATATATCATTCAACTCTATTTCCACAGCAACGAGAAATCTAACTATCTGCAGATTGAGAGAATTATCAAAAAAACGAAAATTACCCTTGCGGTAGTTAGGCGCACTTGTGACAAAACGCGGGATCTGAGACCAAGTATGGTGTACTGGCTATATACAAGGGTAGTCAGGTCGACAATAACCTGTGCGGGTTTGGTGTGGTGGCCAAAGTTGAAGCAGGAAACCGCCAAACTAAAACTAGGCAAGATGCAAAAACTTGCCTGTTGAGGCATTACGGGGGCAATGGAGACCGTATTAAACCTCCCTCTTCTTGATCTAGTGATTAGAGCAAGGCCAGATTAGAGCTACATAGATTGCGGCATTCACAGTACAAACTATGTACAGCCACAGATCATACGAGTTTAATTAAAAGCATTGGGGCCCCCGTATTTGATATGAGAACGGACTATATGACTCCTAAACATCTCGTTACCACACTGTTCGAGGTAATAATTTAGGATCCAACAGAGTGGAATGGACAGGGATACAGATTCCCACCTGGCGGTCTAATCTGGTACACGGACGGTTCAAAAACCGAGACGAGTGCTGGAGCGACAGTATAACGGTGTGAAGCCAAGGTAAGATATCATTACCCCTCTTGGCAGGCAAGCCAGAGGAAGGCGTACATATATATATATATATATATATATATATATATATATATATATATATATATAATCTGGAACACTGGAACTGTGGCAGGATCTGTAACAATCAAAATACACCCACGTACCACACAAAATTAAAAAACACCGAACGCATTTCGATAGCTACGCTATTATCATCAGCGGTCGGCTAGGGCGGACTAAAGAAAATTTCTAACATATATACCATCAGCGAGTAACGCTTCGTTGCTAATCTGGTGAAAGTGAAAGTTATGAAAGTTTAATGAGTTCAGAGTAGCCTAAAGGTCCTTGATCATCATTATTCATTAGAATTTGTTTGTTTTTGAAGATCTCTAAACTTTCATAACAATCAAGTTCGTGCTTATTACTAACATGTCTGATCTACTACGTGATTTTTATCAAACATATGTAGCGCTACGGCAGACTTGTCCCAACGTTTGTTTTTTATATGAGCTAAATGTCCTTTAAAGTGAATTTTAATAGGTCGTTTAGTTTGCCCCACATATATTTGTTCACAATTTTTACAATTAATCTTATACATTCCCGACCTATCCTGCTTATCCACTTTATCTTTTGGATTGCCTAAAAGAGTTTGCAAATTATTATCTGAAGTAGTGACTGTTTTCAAATTAATTTTGGAAAAGAATTTAGGTAGACCTTTTGTATAGGATAGTTTGGTAACTTTACATACTCTGTTTCTATTTGTTCTCTAGCGTTACCTAATGTAGTTACGTTCTTAGCCCTTATCCTATGTGTTTGTTTCCTAACTTTACTCATAACCACTTCATCTGAAAACCCATTGTATGCAGCAATTCCATTAATAGTGAGCAATTCTTTATTATAATTTTGAACTGAAAGAGGAAAATTAAGCAATCTATGAACCAAGAAGTTAAAAGCCGCGAGTTTATGCTGTCTACAGTGATTTGAGTCATTGTTATGAATCTTTTAGTGCTAGTTTTCTTACGATAAATATCTATATCTAGTTTACTACCATTTCTTGTTACCAGAGTATCAAGGATCGGGAGACTGTCATTTGCCTCTATCTCACAGGTAAATTTGATTGTCGGAAATTTCGAATTTAAAGTTTCTACAAAGTTCTCAACGCTACAACTTGCAGTATTAAGGATGGCAAACACATCATCCACGTATCTAATCCAAACTCTAGGAAAATAAGGCAAATCGTGTTTTAAGTCTGTCTCAAATTTACCCATGAATAGATTGGCTATAAACGGAGATAAGCTATTACCCATTTTCGTACCATGTTCTTGCTGGAAAAATTGATGGTTAACTTTGAAAAAGGTTTGTTTCATACACAAATCTGTTAATTTAAGAAAATCTTCTACTTCTCTATCGTCGAACCATGTTCTTGATGGACAAATTGATGGTTAATTTTGAAAAAGGTTTGTTTCATACACAAATCTGTTAATTTAAGAAAATCTTCTACTTCTCCATCGTTGAAGAACATAGTATGACAATGGGCAATAGTTTATCTCCGTTTATAGCCAATCTATTCATGGGTAAATTTGTGACAGACTTAAAACGCGACTTGCCTTATTTTCCTAGAGTTTGGATTAGATACGTGGATGATGTGTTTGCCATCCTTAATACTAAAAGTTGTAGCGTTGAGAACTTTGTAGAAACTTTAGATTCTAAATTTCCGACAAACAAATTTACCTATGAGATAGAGGCAAATGACAGTCTCGTTGATACTCTGGTAACAAGAAATGGTAGTAAACTAGATATAGATATTTATCGTAAGGAAACCAGCACTAAAAGATAAAAATTGTGAACAAATATATGTGGGGCAAACTAAACGACCTATCAAAATTCGCTTTAAAGAACATTTAGCTCATATAAAATACAAACGTTGGGACAACTCTGCCGTAGCCCTACATATGTTTGACAAAAGTCATGTAGTAGATGAAGCATCATTAATCAAACATGTTAGTAATAAGCACGAACTTGATTGTTATGAATGTTTAGAGAACAAATGCTAATGAATAATGATGATCAAGGACCTTTAGGCTACTCTGAACTCATTAAACTTTGATAACTTTCACTTTCACATTCACTTTCACCAGATTAGCAACGAAGCGTTACTCGCTGATGGTATATATGTTAGAAATTTTCTTTAGTCTGCCCTAGTCGACCGCTGATGATGATAACGTAGCTATCAAAACGCGTTTGGTGTTTTGTAGTTTTGTGTGGTACGTGGGTGTATTTTGATTGTTACATATCCTGCCACAGTTCCAGCTTAGGATCCTTACTGGCCTCCTGACAGAATATACGCCTATTAAGGACCATTTAAGGAAGTTCAAGAAATTTAATGGAGACCCCACATGTAGATTTTGCGGTGAGGAACCAGAAACAGCTGCACACATATGTGACTGTGACTCGCTGGCTGCTAAAAAACAGCGGATTTCGGGTACTCAAAGATAGAACCGGAAGACTTAAATACACATTCCGCGAGTGACCTGTGCGCTCTACTACAGGCCTACAGGACTGGGTGGAACAAACCACTAGGGAGAACACAATAAGCTATAGCTGCATTGTCCCCTGAACCAGCTAGGTAGACGGACCCGAGGGAAGAAAAAAAAAACATTCCTATCCGGATAACTGATTTTACTGGTTTTTTCGTAATCGTACATTTTGTCACCTCTTCACCATTTGAAATAGATACAGATTTTTGGTGTAGAATTTTGTCTATGCTTCACGATTCACGAAACTGTATAAGCAATGTCTTTTTTCGAATCGATAAATAGATAAATTTACTATAGATTATATTCCTTTACTGAAACATTTTATGGGGTTTAAATACTAAGAGTAGAGCATTCTCATTAATGCGACTAAAAAAATAATTAAAATTATTCACCGGTAGAATATTAAATTTTTATTAATTGCTTTATTTTCGAGTGGGATGTTCTATTACTTCGAAAACATGGAACAGCTGTAAACTATTGTTAGCTTGGTATGTGCACCCATGGATTGCTACATCAAGTGTCAACTCTTACAGGACTTTAAATTGCACCGCAAAAGCAGGCAATATTATTAAATGATATTTTTAAAGTACTTTATGTAAATGAGCTCATTAAAAGCAAACAAAATACTTTCAATTGTTATTTTTATAGTTTTACTGCATAGAAAAACAAATTTATTTTTAAATTGGTATTCCTTAACCTTACTTCGTGGAATTCCATAATTAATAGCAATAAAGGCTCATATATAGTTCTACAATGTACAATAACAAGTAATTATGGTAACAAATTATTGAGCTAAAATAGCAGGCTTGACGTAGATTATAATTGTATATTTAAAATGTCTGTTAAAAGACAGCCTATAAGATCAACCTGCTCGTTCATTAAAGGTACTTACGTTTAGGTTTATTAATTTCGAAAGGACTTCATTTGTCTAATTTAATTAGTCTGTGTGTTTATATTTGTAACATCTTATGTGTTATTTGTGTCTAACATAAAAATGTTTTTAAGTGTTTGTCCAATATAAATAGAATTACAGGATGCGCCGTTCAATTTATAAATACCCGGTTTCAAAATGTCGTTATTTGAATCTTTGACATTAAACAAACGCTTAATAACGTTGGTAATAGTTTGGAAAGCACTTTGTAGTTCTTGTTCTTTTGTAATATGTGACCTATTTTTTCTGATATTTTTCCAAAATATAAAATTTGAATGTTTCTATTCTTTGTCGGTTTTGTGTTAACGGAGTAAATGTTTTTAGTAGATAATTTTTACTCTTGAAGTTAAGTGCCGATTATATTTGAATTGCAACCTTGCTAATGCAATTTGGTTTATAATTGATGTTTTTCTTATTGAAATTGTTTGGTAATGGTAATAAAATTGCTCTATGTACTAATGATGTGTGCAGCTGACTTATGAGTTGTATGGTGCCATGAATCGTTTAGAATTGTATGTATAGGGTTTTTGAATAGGATGAAGAAACATACTTTGCGTATTAATTTTATGCTTAAATCTAGAAAGTTAATATCTCTATGTTGTTCTTTCTCTAATGTAAATTTTATGCCAGGACGTAACTTATAAATACTAATCGTGAGATCTGAACTATCAAAACATGCTAAAATACAATTTTATTAATACGAGGGCAGTTTGGTAAGTCAGTTAGTTTTTAAATATGCCGCGCAGTAATTTTAAATACAACGCTGCTCACGTCGGCAATCATATATTTATAGACTACTGGCAAATTTTGAGCAAGCTGTGTCATCTAGTTTGTATTTCACAGCCAATGAAAAAAGACAACCACGTGAATGTCAACGAAAATGGAAAAAAGTGAATTTCGTGTGCTAATTAAGCATTATTTTTTGCGTAAACACCATCACCGAAACCAAGAAAGGCTTGATAAAATACTATGGGAACCACCGCCATGAATTCCAATAATTAACAAGTGGTTTAATGAGTTCCGTTGTGGTCGTGCGAGCGCAAGTGGTGCCGAACGTTTATGTCGCCTGAAATCGTCGATAAAATCCATGGAATGATATTGGACGATCGGAGAATGAAAGTGCGTGAGGAGGCTGTAGGCATCTCAACTGAGCGGGTACATCACATTTTACATGAATATTTGGACATGAAAATCCTATCCGCGCGATGCGTGTCACGATTACACAGACTGGACCATAAGTGCAACCGTGTGACCACTTCAAGGAGTGTTTGGCGATTAGTAGTGATTATGGCCGGTTCTGGACCAGTTCAAGGTCACTCGTTATCTGGTGGTGAGAAATGTAAGCTTTTGGATCTCTTCAAGGTCAAATTTTTGGCGAGAAATTTAAATTATTGGAACTCGCTAAAAATAGAAATTGCAGTGTCACCATCATCACCATATCACAAGGTCACTCTGAGGACAAACGTTTTGACTGGAAATTTGTATGTCAAGGTCAAAAGCTAAAAATAGAAATTACAATGTCATCATCATATTACAATTCTTAGAAGTCTAAAAATAGAGTGGTCATGGTCAAAGGTTATTGACCTGTAGGGGTATCGTATGACATTTCTTAGTTTACAATAAAAGGCTTGCTTTGCGTGTGCATGCTTCAGTCAACCTTTTATAGGCAAACATGACGGAAGTAATGCATGAAGCAGCTACCTCTAATGTAAAAGCTACCCCTAGTAGGTGATAGAAATATTTTTTAAGCATATTATTTAAAGTCCAGCGCTTTCAAACAAAACAATCAATTTTCTCGAAAACGGGCCAGAATTTGCCAAGAATAAATTACCCAACACCCAACGTCGACTTTTAAACGTATCTAACACATATATCAAATTGGGGCAGCTACCTCTAAAGTAAAGCTACCTAATAGGTGATAGAAATATTTTTAAGCAGATTTTGTAATTCCAGCCTTTTCAAACAAAAATCTATTTTTCCGAAAACCGGCCAGAATTTGCCAAAAATAAATTTAAAACCTCCAACAGCGTCGACTTTTCAGCGTACCTAACACATATATCAAATTGGGACAGCTACCTTATGTAAAAGCTACCCTAGTAGGTGAAAGAAATATTTTTAAGCAGATTTTTCAGCTGAAAATAGAAATTGCAAAAATAGCGTTTTCAAGGTCAAAGAGTAATCACCTGCAGGGTATCATTACATTTCTTAGAAATCTAAGAATAGAATCAGTGCATGGAAACATGAAGAATGACAGGTTGCTATGTATGTATGCTAAAAAGTAGATCAAGGTCAAATGGTACTTAGATTGACTCATTGTGTAAAGGTGAAATAGTTCTCTAAACTAAAAGGAGGACAAGGTGGGTATTTAACATGTATAAACATGTTGTAAGTACTCAAATCAAGGACACGTTTAGATCAAAATTTAAAGCTAAAAGTAGAAATTGCTAGGCCATCACATTACATTTGTGAGAAATCTAAATATATAGTTTCCAAGGTCAAAGAGTAATGACCTGCAGGGGTATCATTACATTTCTTAGAAATCTAAGAATAGAATCAGTGCATGGAAACATGAAGAATGACAGGTTGCTATGTATGTATGCTAAAAAGTAGATCAAGGTCAAATGGTACTTAGATTGACTCATTGTGTAAAGGTG
>JARFJB010000127.1:0-35000 GCA_036346205.1 Vesta saturnalis | reverse complement strand
GTTGGGGGGTAATTTATTCTTGGCAAATTCTGGTCCGTTTTCACACACACACACACACACACACACACACACACACACACGCACGACACGCACGACACGCACGCACGCACGCACGCACGCACGACGCACGCCACCACCACACACACACACACACACACACACACACACACACACACACACACACACACACACACACACACACACACACACACACACACACACACACACCGACCACACACACACACACGCACACCACCACACCACGCACTCACACCACACACACACACCACACTCACACTCACACTCACACCACTCACACTCACACTCACACTCACACTCACACTCACACTCACACTCACACTCACACACACTCACACTCACACTCACACACACACACACACACACACACACACACACACACACACACACACACACACACACTCACACACACACACACACACACGCACACATCCAGACATGATGGCCGATCGTGGCAAAACTTAGACAAAAGTTGTAATATGGGCTAATAAATCGGTAAGCGATAGTAAAAAAAAATCAATTGCATAACCTTCTATACCTCCATATGTATATGTAGGTTGGAAGGTAAAAAGATGCGGAATTACTACTAAAAACATTTAAAACTTGATTGTGTGTACCTTGAGGAATCGTATTACCTACCAATAACTAATCCGTCAGAAAGGAGAGACATGTATCCAATACAGCAGAAGGATGATTGCATACAAAAAGAAAGACCAAAAGAAGAAGAGGATGCTGAAATAATGTAAAGTAAATGTTTGACATGTGATAATCTAACGACTTTTACCTCTAAGGTTGTAGGAGAGCTTAAATGGTGTAATCAGTATACTTTTAACCATCAGCCTCGGGACCAGCGATTTTAGAGTATTTCGGGTACCACGAGTGAAAGGAAGATTTCTTATATATGTCCACTACATTCAGCGAGCAGTAATCGTTAGCAAAATAAGTACAGCGACACTTTAATGAATACTTTTAATTGAAATTTTCCATTTTAGTACTGTCGATGACATCAATAAAGCAAGAATAAAAATCTTTTTAAGAATCACATTTAATTTTCAGCCAATATCGGCCTAAACACATTGTAAGACGTTTTCACTGGAAATTTTTACCACATATTTAAGATATTAATTTCCTGTTTCAACCATAAACTAATAAAGTCATTTTATTATCTGTACCGTCCTCTAGAGGCGATTAAACAGACGAAACAGCTAAGTTCATGTAGACCGCTATTGCCAATGTCCCGTAGGGGACACTACTGTGTTAATTTAAAACATGTATAATGTATTTTCAACAAAGAAAATCCAGAGAATTGTAGATTAACTAAAATCGATTTTAACGTCGAATTTTCGCACATTACAGACCGCCCCCCATCAAAATGGAGACCTCTGTTGAGGAAACAAAAAGGTACGAGATAAGATAAATAAAGTAACAGAAAACATAACCGTCGACAGCGAAGAGGAAGCTTACAAGTGAGGTTTGTGTCGTCTAGTATAGCGAAGGGAAATATTAGTAATAAGACGGAAAGAGGAAGTTGCTACTTGACCACAAGAGTTAGATTCAGAAAAGTCAACAGCCGGTATGTGTGGAGAAAAAGCTTTCTTGATCAAGAAGGAACCAACAAATTTCGGAAAAAGCTTAACGTTAAAGTGACGGGTAGCATAAGACAGAACACAATTTCGTTTCCAAACACTATCACCCAAGTTGAATCTAACAGATCTAGGCCGAAGATTGTAACGTCGGTTACGAGATTGATATGCATTTGATAGACTCATATTAATGTTGGCGCGAGTACTATCAAACTGACGAACAAGTTTGTTGTCAGGGGGAACAGTAAGATCTGGATCTAACAGTGTGGATTCCGAAGAAGATGATTTACCTAAAAGATCACCAAATAGTGCATGATTCTGAGCGATATAGGTAGATGTGGTTTTCAGAACTCTATTAATTTTTCTGCAGGATTCGGCCTAGGGTGGTATTTGGCGTTGAAAAGAATAGTGGTGCGATATTCTGAGTAAATTCTTTGCTGCGAAGCTGGACACCATTATCACTAATAATGCACTGTGGAGTACCAAACAGGAGAAAGATATTGTTTTCGACTAATTAACAAACAGCAGAAGCGGTATCAGTACGTAAGGGAAAGAAACAAGGCGTATTTGGTGAAACAATAAGCTATAACTAAAACGAATGCATATCCTAGGAAGAGAACCGACGATATCGAGACCCAAGATTTGCCAAGGTTCAGTAAGTTTGGCTTTTGGCGCCAGAAAACCAGATGTAGCGGACTGTTCGACCTTGTGCGCGGAATACATAGCACACCGATAAATATAGATAACGACATTTGTACGGAGTGCAGGCCAGTAGTGATACACAGCGATCCTAGCGAGAGTTTCAGTAACTCTAAAGAGACCAGATGTTGGAGAATCATGGTTTTCAGGTCCAATCAGTTAAAGAAGAATCAGCGAAAAAAGGTTTGGGGTGTTTATGGAGTAAACCGGCCTGGAATGGAAGAGATATATGACAAAGGGTAAGCATCTTTTTCCGTGACAACATTGACTTTGCGAAGGTCCACACATGGAGCGATACGAGTCTTTCTTTTGAATCAGTACAATTGGGATAGACCAAGGACAATTCCAAGGTTCCACTATATCCAATTGAAGCATAGTGTCTAATTTGGCATTTGTTACTTGTTGCAAAACAGAAGAAAAGGATAATAGCGATGTTTGATCGGCTCTGCAGTAGTTCCAATTTCGTGTTGTTCTAAAGTAGTACATTTCAGAATAGAAGAATTTTGCAAGGATTTATCCAGACTGCTGAGACGGAGAACGGTTAGCGAAAGAACTTAGATGTTCATAAGAAATAACTTCTACATAGGTATCGTTACCAAACGTCCACTGTCCCTTACACCCTGTAAGATCAGGGTGTCAGTTTACTAGCTTCCAAAAATCTAGTAGCCAAAATTAATTTGTGAGGTAAATCAGGCACAACAAGTACATCCAGCACAACAGTTTTAGACCGAGGTGACCTAAAATATAGTTACCATTTGCAAGACTACAAGCAGTAAACGAACTCTAAAGATAGACCTAAACGTTATAGAATTTACCAACCTGAATGTCCCAAAATGGCGCGAGAAGCCCCAGAGTCCAAAATACACCACAAAAAGAAGTTTCTGAGATTAGAGACAATAGAATCATCTCCTCGGATGGAAGATTCATCAATTAGCTTCCCTGATTAGGTACACATGCTGTGCAAGTGGTTTTTGCAGAATCTGGCTTACCGCAGCCATAGCAATGTTTGTTCTGTGGTTGTGAACAACGAGGTGAAGTATAGCCATTTGCAAAGCAATTCCAGCAGTGAAGAGTAACAGTAGTTGAAGAGACTCTACAGGTTTAGAAGATTGAGGCGTCAGTAGTAAGATACTTTCTGACTGTCGAGAAGAAGTAGAAGAACAAGAAGAGTCAGACAGCGAAACGACATAAGACAAACTGTGTTCCAAAAATTGAGAAACTTTCTTCGGTGGTGGGGATTTAAAAGATTCCATAAAGTATTTGTTTTGTTCGATCTTATTCCCTACAACTACAAGTTGAGAAAGCGTAGGCACATTAGTTATAGCTAAGCCATTTTCATAGAAAGATGTGAGGCTACGTCGTACATAAAATAACTTTTTTTGGTCAGGAAAGTGGCTGGAATTGACTTTGCATGACAGCTACATAGACACTTATGGTTTCCGAAGAACCCATTATTCCAGATTTAATTTGTGTAAAGTGACTACATATTTCCAAGAAGATAACGCTTGTTTACGAGCACGGTATGGTAATAACACCCTTAAGCAATCCCGGTATAACTGAGACGTGCTTTAGGAAGTCGAATAGAGAAGACGTACTGTCGCCAGAGAATGATAGACGTAACTTGTTAATAGAGAAATGGCTTAGTGGATGCGTGTAAGTAGGAGGTATAGTACCATAAGGCACATAAGCGTCTTCATCCAAACAAATTAGAGGTGGTTCTACGTCTATTGGTTCAAGTTCCCATGAGCCGCAGAATTTACACAAGGACAACAGTTCAAAAAAGGTGATACGTTTAACCTTTCTCGATTTTTGTACGAGGTTAGGTTTGTAATTTTGCAGTTGGACTAGATATTGATTTTTCTGAGTGATTTCAGATTCCGAGCCGGTCGTCATTAGTTCACATGGTCTTGCTCATGAAGCGGCAGAGTATTCATATGAAGTTCAACAGGTGATCTTCTTTCATATGTGACCCAAGTTTGGAACAATACAGTAGAGCAGTCCGTGAACCAGTTGTAGTCGCTTTCGATATCTCAAAGGCATTTGACCAAGTTTGGCATAAGTGTTTACTTGCCAAACTCACCTCGTTTGGTTTAAATGGTACCCTCATCAACTGAGTTTCTAGTTTCCTTGATAAAAGACGAATACGTGTCGTAGTTGATGGCTTCTTTTCAAAAGAAGTTAGTATTAACACGGGCGTACCACAGGGACCCGTTATAGCGCCTACACTTTTTCTGCTGTCCATAAATGGCCTTATTTCTTCAACAACTAACCCCATCCATTGCTTTGCTAACGATAGCACTCTTCACTGTAGTTCATCTCAGTCTACTCATAGTGATAATCCACCTTCTATGCCAAATCAAGAAATTAAAGCTGAAACGGCAAATTCAATCAACAAAGACATTCAACGTATTTTCGAATGGGGAAGCAATACTCTAGTTAAATTTAATGCTAACAAAACTCAGTGTTGCCTTGTGTCCGCCAAAAAAGATCGATCATTTCCTGTTGTAAGTATGAATGGCTCAGTTCTTAAGTTTTCAGACTCTATTACTCTGTTGGGTATGACTGTATCTTTAGATATCTCATAGGTTGACCATCTTCTGTCAGCTACCAAAACATCGGCTCGTAAAATAGGTTTTTGTATAGATCTAAGCAGTACTTTACCTCTCAACAACTCCTTGTGCTGTATAAGGCCCAAATTGGGCCTCATCTGGAATATAATTCTCACCTCTGGGTTAGTGCTCTCCAATACGCTCTCTATTTCGTTGATGGTATTCAAAAGAGAGCGATTAGGCTTATAAATGACCCGTCCTTAACTTCTCACATACAGTCCCTTGAGCATAGAAGGACGGTTTTAGTTCTTTCTTATTTTATCGTTATTACAACGGCTATTGTGCTGCTGAATTATATTCTTTGATACCATCTCGGGCTATCTTTTCGAGAAACACTCGGTTCGCTTATTCACATCATCAGTATGCAGTACAAATCTCCACTTGACGTACCAAACGGGCGCAATCCACATTTTTCTACACGGCTTCTAAACTCTGGAATGATCTCACTAGTTCCTGCTTTCCTCTCACTTATGATATGAGAAAATTTAAAGTAGCTGTTCATAGGCGTCTATTGGCAATTCATTATCCCTCTATCCATCCTTCTAAGTGTTTCTGAGTGCTTTAGCACGATGGGCCAAATGTAGCTCAGGTCCACAATCATAAAAAAGGAAAGAAGAGGAAGTGCAATCACCAGTAAATTAATTTCCGTTACTTAATGATGGTGTTTGGATATAAATTGTTTGTACCATAAAGTATGTATACGGTCTATTCCAGCATAATTCCAATCATTTATAGTTTGTAGGGCTTGTTTTAATTCTTCAGTTGTTATTTCATGGTTTGATTGGGTGGGCAAATTTTTGTGCAAGTTTCTTCATCTAAATCACCTGATTCCACATATTGTTTTGGTTGCGACCATATGTTTTCCAAAAACATTTTGTTTCTTGTACTGCTGGCGGTGTGATTTGTGTTTATTTGTGTCCTACATATTTTTATAGAAAAGTTTTTGCTCCGGTTAAACAGTGCATTTGGTATTTTTCTGGCGAGATATTCAATGTTTCTCTTCTGTTTTGTCTTTCTATGGGTGTTTTGTTGTTATTGGGTCTATTTAGTATGTGTTGTACGATTTTCATTAATTGTGGTGATTGATTCCCTTTGCAGTATTGGGTTAATCTGCCTATGTCTTTTCTGATGTTGCTTATTTTGTTTTCCAATCTTATTTGCCATTTGGGTTTCGGCTTCGATGCTGTTTTTTTTTTTGAGTGAGTTGTTTATTTTCTGTAATTATTGCTGTAGCTGCTGCATATACCAACAAATGTGGGTCTTCTGTTTAGTTTGCATAGCATACAAGTGTATTAAGTTCTGCATTAACTAAATTAACAATTGTAGGGGCGTGTCTCTTGAAGATGAGTTTTGGTATGGACGATCTACTAGCTGGGTTGTTTCCTGCCCGTTTGTTTATATTTGCTTGTATTGCATCCCGTGTTCTGTTATTGGTGTTTGGGATTATAACTGTAATGTTCAGTGAGTGGTGTGTTTCGTTGGTAGTACAACTTTGTGGTATGTTCTGTTGAGGAGATTTATGAATTCTGGATTTCTCTTTCTGCAAGGCCTTTGTTTGCAAGCATTACTCGTTTTTGATGTACCAACCTTTGAGGGGTAATTTTCCTGAGAGTTGAGGGTAGATTTCTATGAAAAGTGTATGAAGTTGAGGTCTGTATCCTACTGTAATGGTTTCTAGTTGTGTAGCATTGTATAATAATAATAATAATAATAATAATAATAATAATTTATTTGCGTGTTACTGTGCATATAACAATATCGATAAAGAAAAAAAATACAAAACAATTTAGAAAAAACAAACAAACAAACACCATAACTAGCAAAGATGCAGAAAAACAAACATTAAACAACTTTTAAAAACATCCACGTTAAAATTAAATGATATGTGGGAAGGTAATCAATTTAGAGTAGATAAATCATCACACTGGAATTCTTTAATTGAGTAGTACGCTTTGATAGTTAAAAATCTTTTAATTTATTTTTAAGTTTGATCTAGTTAGCGTTTTGATTTGAATGGAAGACTATTAAAGAGATTTTGGAAATGTGTACAGGACCCTTCTGCGTTTTGGATAACCTACAGTAGTTGGTTCTGATGTTATTTCGCGATCGTGTATAATGGTCATGTATACCATATTGCGATTTAAATAAGTGTAAGTGGTCTTTTGCATACAATATACTTTCCAATATAAACAGGGATGGCACTGTAAGAATTTTCAAGTCAACAAAAGACATCTTACAATCATCCTGATATCGCTGTGCATTTATGATTCTTACTGCACGTCTCTGCAGTCCAAATACTATGCTTGCTGAGGAACAATTTCCCACATCATTATGCCATAACTTACTACAGAGTGTATTAGTAATAGTAGTAAGCGTTTATTAAAACATTTTTGGAAACATTTTCCGCCAAACGTCTCAGAACGAAAATATTTTTACTAATCTTTCTACTTATCATTTCTGTATGAACATTGAAGTTTAAGTGTGGATCGATCTGTACACCTAAAAATTTTACTGATTGAGTATTTACATGTGAATGCGGACGTAGCGAAAGCAACAAGTTTTTCGATTTTGTTTCATTTAATTTTAATTCGTTTGGTGTAAACCACTGTGACGCTAAGGTTTGTACTTTTTTTTGTTTTAAAATTAGTTCATTTAACGATTGTTCATGTACAGAAAGGGTTGTATCATCCGCGTAGAAAATGCAATCTGCATAAATGTTTACAAAGTGTGGAAAATCGTTGAAATAAATCAGAAACAATAGAGGACCAAGAATGGATCCTTGGGGAACACCACGAGTTATAGAAAGTCTGTTTGACAGAATTCCATTGAAAGAAACGTGCTGAAATCTGTCTGATATATATGACGAGATTAGTGTAACGCTGCTTTCGCTAAAATTATATATACTTCTAAATTTTTGCAGCAAGATATTGTGCAACTCATGCCAGATATGTTCATCTCCCGAGTTCATGTCATACGCTTCCTTGGTTTTCCCTTTTTAGTGGTTTTCTGTTGCTCAGGCAAAGCACTTTCGGTAGGTGGTCGTCTTGTATTTATATTGGTTTTGTTGATTTCTAGGTGACTACTTAAAGTAAGACCAACTTGGCCGACTTCCTCCACCTACTCTAAATTATTCATGATATTCCTACGAGAAGCAAGGAAAAAAATACCATCATGGAATTGCCCCGCTTATCATGGCTAGCCTACTTCCTCTGGGGGGTCGGCTCGTACCCCAAAAATTTAATTTACTCCTTCAACTTACGAGAATTTGTAAAACTTAGAATACTTATTTACACAAAAACTATTCACTACTCTAATTGTAACGTAAAGCATCATCTGCGAATGAAATGTCATTAAATCTTCAACTAACATTAAGTGACAACAACCAAAAAAATTCCTATACGGCAAAAAAATTATTTAAAGTAATCTGCTTAAAATGTTCACACCTAATGACAAAGTATTTTAATAAAGACGCATTGGACTGTGTATTTTTGATAAAATTACAGACTCCTTCGTTATTTTTTACACCTTTATATACAACTTAGAAATAAAATAAATAATATTAGGCACTTTGTATACAACTAAGCTTTCGGTAATAAAATGTTATGGCTCACAAATAACGACAGCTTTATTAATAAATAGGGTTGAAGTTAGGGTGCAAATGAGGTGCAAGGTCTTGATTTAGGAAGTTCAGTGGGTTTAGATATGCTTGAACCAGTGAAATCGCTTCTAATCATATCATTTACCTTGACAATTTTAGTACACCTTAAAACATTGGGTTTTCGTGCTTCAGGAACGATGAGAGAAGATAGATTACAGAAATGTCCACTGTCTAGTGGTAAACAAATGAAAAAGAAACCAAGAAGCCATTACGAATTTAGTTTTGATAAAAAAGAGAGGTGTCTGTTGTGAAATGGAATGACAAGAAATATGTTACAATGGGAACAAATTCTGATTCTGTTGTACTATTGGAGCCGCTCAGAGGTTCAGCCGAAACGAAAAGAAATAATTTGCTATGAAGCAACCCCGCGTTATTTGTAACTACAAGTTCATGTGGGGTGTTGATCTACACGATTGGTTTAACGGCAAATATTCTATGTTGAGAGGTAAAAAATGGCATTGGCCTCTCTTTACCAGACTAATTCACATGGCGGTTGTCGATTCGTGGATTTTATGTCGAGCCATTCACGGGAAACCAGCTTTATCTTCGTTAGAATTTAGAATTTTTTTTTAATGATTGTGGACCTGAACAGGCTAAATTTGGCCTATCGTGCTAAAGCACTCAGGAACACTTAGGAGGATGGATAGAGGGATAATGAATTGCCAATAGATGCCTATGAACAGCTACCTTAAATTTTCTCATATCATAAGTGAGAGGAAAACAGGAACTAGGGAAATCATTCCAGAGTTTAGAAGCTGTGTAGAAAAATGTGGATTGCGCCCATTTGGTACGACAAGTGTAGATTTGTACTGCATTCTGATGAAGTGAATGAGCGAACCGAGTGTTTCTCGCAAAGATAGCCCGAGATGGTGTCAAAGAATATAATTCAGCAGCACAATAGCCGTTGTAATAACGATAATACAAAGAAAGAACTGAAACCATCCTTCTATGCTCAAGGGACTGTATGTGAGAGCTTAAGGACGGGTCATTTATAAGCCTAATCGCTCTCTTTTGAATGCGATCAACGATATCGGGAGCGTATTGGGAGCACTAACCCAGAGGTGAGAACTGTATTCCAGATGAGGTCGAATTTGGGCTGTATACAGCAGAAGGAGTTGTCGAAAGGTAAAGTACTGCTTAGATCTGTACAAAAAGCCTATTTTAGGAGCAGGTGTTTTGGTAGCTGACAGAAGATGGTCAACCCATGAGAGATTTGAAGATACAGTCATACCCAACAGAGTAATAGAGTCTGAAAACTTAAGAACTGAGCCATTCATACTTACAACAGGAAATTATCGATCTTTTTTTGCGGATAGGTTTGTTAGCATTAAATTTAACTAGATTATTGCTTCTCCATTCGAGAATACGTTGAATGTCTTTGTTGATTGAATTTGCCATTTCAGCTTTAATTTCTTGATTTGACATAGGAGGTGGATTATCACTATGAGTAGACTGAGATGAACTGCAGTGAATAGTGCTATCGTCAGCAAAGCAATTGATTGGGTTAGTTGTTGAAGAAATAAGGTGATTTATGTACAGCAGAAAAAGTGTAGGCGCTATAACGGATCCCTGTGGTACGCCCGCGTTAATACTAACTTCTTTTGAAAAAAAGCCATCAATTACGACACGTATTCGTCTTTTATCAAGCAAACTAGAAACCCAGTTAATGAGCGTATCATTTAACCCAAACGAGGTGAGTTTGGCAAGTAAACACTTATGCCAAACTTGGTCAAATGCCTTTGAGATATGTAAAGCGACTACAACTGTTTCACCGGACTGCTCTACTGCATTGTTCCAAACTTGGGTCACATATGAAATAAGATCATCTGTTGAACGACTTTGCCTAAACCCATATTGGTGACCACTAAGGAATTTGTTAGTTTCAAGGAACGCGATTGATTCCTTTTTCTATGATTTTAGACAAAATGGAACTGATAGCAATTGGTCAGTAGTTCGAGGGATCGGTCTTATCGCCTTTTTTTGGGTATAGGTTGAACATTTGCTAACTTCCATGACGAAGGGAATTCTCCAGAAGACATAGAGATCGTATACAGCTTAGATAGGATTGGTACTAATTCAGGGGAACATTTCTTTAAGACAGTAGCTGGGATACCGTCTGGGCCAGTCGCCTTATTTAGATCAAGCCTACTGATGATCGATTCCAAGAGCTTGTACCGAAAATGAATTGGTTTCATAGCGTATGAGGAAGAGTTGACTTGGGGTACATTTTTTCCAAAATCATTCAGGCACGAGTTTGATGCAAACAAATCCACAAAAACATTGGCTTTGTCTACAGAATCAGCAACTACCGATCCGTCAATAGATGTCAGGGGAGGAAATGAAGATGTTCCAAAGTTTTTACTAATGGCTTTAGCTAAAGACCAAAATTTACGACTGCCTAAAGGAGATGTAGCTAGTTCATTGCATTTTCGTTGTTCGAACAACTTTTTAGTTTTAGTGGTGTCACTTTTGCAAATATTTCTAGCATCAACGTATTCTACATGACTGTCGACCGATTTAATAGATTTCCATTTAATGTAATATTTATTTTTTAAAGATGTAACCATGACTTATTTGTATCGCATTCTAAGGCGTCTAGATCAGCTGATCCTACACGAATGGTTCCAGAAGCTAGGCACATTGCAAAAAGAGATAAACAGAGAAGATGTCTTGCACAGTTATGTAAGGCAATGCCCAGAACTTATTGTCGAAGATGTGATACAACATTATGTATAGAATGTTTGGAAATTATGATACAAAATAAAGTGTAATTGGTAATGACATAATATAATAATTACTGATATTGCCTCCTTATAATGCTCTATATTTTATAATACTTTTAAAATTAAATGTTAATAAGTACTAAAGTTTGTGTTTTTGTTTAAAATCATAATCACTAAGCAAGTAAATATATACAACTGTACACTCATATTATCCCAATGTCGTCATGTGACGATGGCCTTTATCTAAGTAAAGAAGCGATAAAATCAAAAAACTGATAAGGAGCATTTTAGGATAATTATTTTATTACAAGCGGTTTCAAAAATCAAAATGTTGACATTCCAAAAAATGTGCTGGGTATTTGATGGCTTTAATATCAGTACAGATGAGCAGCGTACCAATTAATCTAGAAGTAAACGTACCATAACGATAGTACTTCCTTTCTTCCGAGTTGAAATCGGTAGGACCTGCGGTAACAGACGCACAACTACGACGAAATAGCACCCAGTAGTAACTTAACTAAATATACTAAGTGATATAGAAAGAAGAACACCCAGTAATAATGAATATTTTGTAAAAATTTCTTTATGTTGGTTACGTTAAGATAAAAAACGAAGAATTTTTTAGCCTTCTTTAATTGAATGCCTCGAGTGCGAAGACCCCAAAATTTGCGGTAGTAAAGCGAGTTTGATAGGGGCGAATTGTGGGCTTACGTGAGGCTGGTTTGTCTATGAGAGATATAGGCGATAGCGCGCAATGAAGTTTAAACATTGTAGCAGTCTGTGTTCGGGCATGGAACCAAGAGAGCCGTACATGAAGAGCGAAAGGTACAGAACGTCCTCGAAGAACAACAGAAGCCGAAGATCACCGTCTTGGAGCATTGGCTCTACGGGACCGCTTCTCGCCTACACGGGCGACTGTGTACCAGTGGTTTGCAGAACATGAAAGGGCGATTGGGATGCGAACTATTTATCGTCGGATAAGAACATTTGGGCTCTTTTCATACTGTCCTCATTTTGTGCTACAACTGACTCCTGGGTGCCGACGTGATCGTGTAGCGTGGTGTAGAGAACGGGCAAATTAGGACCAAGAATGTAATTCAGTTGTCTTCCTTGATGAGTCCAGATTTTGTTTGGGCAAGCATGAAGATCGTGCAAGGGTGAGAAGACGGCGTGGTGAAAAACAAGATCCCAATTTTCTGTGGAAAGGCATGTGCGCCACACAGTTGGAGTTATGGTATGGGTGGCGATTGCTATTGGAAGTAGGTCATCTTTGGTCTATATTAGAGGTAACATGACCGCTGGGCGTTACATCCAGGAGACCGTAGAACCCCAAATAGTACATTATGTTTAGACCATCCCCAACAGCACATTCCAACAAGACAACGTACGACCTCATCTTGCTAGGGCTTATTTCGCTAATTTTGAGGACAATCAAGTTACTTTGTTGCCTTGGCCACCGAGATCTACCGATATTTCACCCACCCAACACGTCCGGGATATTAATGGAAGAAGATTACTGAATTTACCCCAACCCTCACAAACTCTAGTGGCTCTGCAGTATGAGTTACAGATAGCATGGGATGAGATACCTCAAAAGGAAATCGATCACCTCATTAGAAGTATGCCCAGACGTGTTAATGAGCGCATAAGAAATCGAGGTGGCGCAACACATTATTAAGCTTTTTTTGAAAAAGTTAACAGTTTAATTTTGATCAAATTTTGACCGTTTACTAGTATAACTCGAATACACTTCTATACCAAAAATTGTTCAAATAAATTGATTATTACTGGGTGTTCTTCTTTCTATATCATTTAGTATAGTTTAGACGAAACCATACCATAGGCTTGTATTGATCAATAAAACTAAAAAATGTTTTTCTTGTAATTTTACTTGAACACATAAACAATGTTATAACAATTTGTTTATTTCTGTAATGCTTTAAAACATTTATTGTTTTATCCGCTACCTTGTTTCACTATAAACGACAGGATGTAAATCCGATTGAATTTCTTCGAGAGTTTTATTTTTTGTTTCAGTTATGTGAACAATGGCAAAAGGTAAACCACATAATACAATAGCACTAAAGGTTATAAAGAGCACGTACAATCCGAACTTATCTTTTGTGTACTGGAAGTATTTGGAAACAATGGTGGACCTAGTCCAGTAGTAAATTAAAAAAAACACAATAGCAACAGCCCTTACTTGAATAGGAAGTAATTGTTCAACAAGCAGTAGTGTCATGTTATACAAAGCATAACTGTACCCAGCTATGAATATGAACTGAATGAAATGAAATAAGTGGTATTCAAGAGTAGCTTATGTCAATTTCCATCCCTTTTCCTACAGAAAAATGATACCGTAATTAACAGTGTTACATTTATTACGCTTATCGTAACAATTAAATGTGGTTTTCTGCCAATTTATCAACAGTGATGATTGATACAAAGCCAAAAATTATCTGTATTGCGTAATAAATGCAGGTAGACGTGAGGAGAGAGAAAATTTTCTGCGCTTTCAAATATAACTGGGAGGTAAAAATAAAGCCAGTAATTACCACTTCATTGTTGCACAGTACGCAAAATAAGTACAATATAAATACCTTTTCTATTATTTCTATTAGTAAAGAAATTAATCAATTTTCCTTTGGAATGTTGTGGTTCGGTAACAGTTTTTAGAATAATATTAATTTGTTCATCCACCACTTGTTTACCACTAAACTTCTGTAAACTACGTTTTGCTTGCACTAAGTTACTCTTGAGAATGTAATAGTGAGGGGTATCTGGTAAATATGAAAACGCTAAAAACACTAAAGTCGGTAAAGCGAGATTTATGAGAGAGTTTGTTTTTATGCTTAAATATGATCCAGTAATATTAATTAAAAGAACCCCAAATAGTTGAGCAAATGTAATTCCTGATAAAAATAAGCCTCTAATTTTTGAGTCCGCAATTTCAGCAAAATAAAGTGGTAAAGTACAAAACACAGTCCCATCAGATAATCCAGCAATAAATCTTGCAATACACAATTCCATTGCAGTCTTAGCGAAGGCTATCATCAACCATGAAATGAAAAAAGGTATGGTACATAGTATAAGTACTCTTTTGCGGCCTAATCTGCCTAGAAATATAGATGTGAGAACAGTTCCGATTACTCCACCAATAAGGAAGGATATACGGCAATCCAAGAACCCTCATCGTTTGTTACCGATATTTGAGAATTTTGATTAAGTAATTGTGGCAAGTATCGTGCGGGCCATCCTAGGTGGGTACCACATGACAGTACACTAAGTGTGCCTAAATGAATAAACATAAAGTAATTTCTGCTTTAAAATTGATTACCTGAACATAGTACAAAGTATTGCAGAGCCTTTCCGTTTATTTGTACACGTAATCGTAGCATTCCTATGATTAACGAAAATAGGTCACACAGTTATGTTGTTCAGTGAACAATTCTTGTATTTACATAATGTTCAGGGTTACACACTATTAAGTAACATTTATTTGCATTATTAACGTTTGAGACGAATAAAAAATGCCGATTATTGACTTAACATGAGATAATTATTCTAATTATATATGGAAATGATAAGCGCATTTGAATATTCATTATAGTTAATTATTGTAGGAATGGAAATTTTGCACTATTGCATGAAAGAGAGTAAAAAGGTTTTAAAGGTCTACAAAATTAAAGATTATTCTTGGTTGTATTTGAAATTTTTGCGTAATTTGGTAACGCGTTGTGACGCACGTAATTCGATTTACCTTATTTTTAATCCACACTCACAACTTTCTAGTAAATGTGGTGTAAATGTGTATCATAATTCCATACTAAGTAAAGCCTTTATACTACGCCATTGACCGTGCATATAGTAAATAATTCGAATTCTTTAATTAATTTGTAATTTTCTATTGTGTGGATAGAAATAGTTATGTAACGCATCGTAACGTCCGTTTATTTTTACTTATTTCAACATTGAAATTAACATAATGATAATTATGTCGATTCAAAATTTTATGAAATTTACGCGATCTAGCGGTAATAAGTAGAACCTAATTTCCCACGAACCAATTAATTTAAAAACATGTACTTAGAATTGTCTACGTCTAATAATAGTTGAATAACCCCAACTAGTTCGGGATGCAATCTAACACACTATTCGTTGAGTAAAGATTGTTTATGACGAATGGTTACAAAAATAATAGTTTAATTTAATTTAGTATATCACGTTTTCACTAGATGGCGTTAGTTTAAAAAAGGTGTATGTATAACACTTGAGTAAGAAAAGATTTGGCAGTATTCGATATATATTGTGGTGCTTTATTTAGCAAATAACCGTGAAATAAGTTAATAGTACGTGCAATAAATAGATGGTCCCGAAACCCAGGAATATATGTTAAAGAGACTACAATTTACAAATATAAAGAAAACTCAAGTGAACAGTGGAGTAAATTTGATTTTGGTTAACAAGAGTGACAAACATTTTTGTTCAATTGTCCAACAAAGACATTAAATCCCGCTATACGTAAATTCGACTGTGGTGAACAATTAGAACTTTGATTTAAAAGTGTTTGGTTGATAATTGACTTCTATTGCTGCGTCTAAAATAATACAATTCATTGTTTGGGTTTGACTTTACGAACAATAGTAATGAGTGAAAATGGAAGGATTATTGATCAAACAAGAAGCTATAGCTCACCTAATTAATAAAAATTCCTAATTACAAAAAATCACCCAGAGAAAGAGTGACGAAAACATACATATTCCCCTCAGGTACACCAGAATCATCTGCAACTGAAATCAAGTTCTCTAGAATTCAACTGCCTATATTCTCAGGTGTCTATGAGGAATGGCAAACATTCTATGATATGTTTGTATCTCTTGTCCATGAAAATTAGACATTAAATGCAGTTCAGAAACTTCATTACCTAAAGAGCAGCTTGTCGGGTAAACCTGATGTACTATTACGAGATTTATCTACTATTGGAGATAATTGTGATATGGTCTGGAACAAATTGATAAAAATGTAATTAAAAATTATTATTAATTTTATTAAATGCATAAATAAAAGTTTGCGTTGAGTAGGATTTGAACCTACGCCCTTTACTTTCCTAGAGTACCGCGCTAACCAACTGCGCTATCGAGATTCAGGTCCCAATCGATATCAATGTTGTATTTTTGTATGTAGAACTGATGTAAATTTTAAATATAATGAGATTAAAATCAAATTACTTATATTAATGGAATTCAAGTCTGCAATATCGCAACGATTCGCCGATACCAAAACAACTTGACCAATATTAATTTATTATAAGTTTTGTTATGTGTTATTGTTCTACATACATAAAGACAAAATTTACATCTATTGGGGCTTGAATCTCGATAGCGCAGTTGGTTAGCGCGGTATTCTAGAAAAGTACAGGTCGTAGTTTCAAATCCTACTCGAGGTAAACTTTTTATTTATGTGATTAAAAATTATTGTTAAATACATAAATAAAATTAATAATAATTTTTAATTACATGTTTACCTTTGAACTTATTCGTTCACAACAAAACTTATAATAAATGGATAAAAAGATACAATAATAACGTTAGAATGCAAATGAGATACCGAAACGCTTGTTTTCTCAAAAAAGTATTAACACAGAGTCTGCTTCAGCGATTAAACAAACACTGGATATAACGACTGCCTGTATTAAATCGCTTAAGAATTTGGATATTAGCACATACTCTTGGGATGTACTTATCAATTCCTTAGTGATATCCAAACTTGACTACGAGTCCCGACGACAGTGGGAGATTGAGGCTTGTCATGTTGATTTTGAAGATTTGCTTGCATGGGGGCAAAAAATCACTATAAAATCTGCTCAAAATAATACAACTAAACAAGTATCTAAGCAAAACTCATTTTACTCAACTGTTTTAGGGGAAAATAAGGAAAAAAATAAATTAGTATGCGCATACTGTTCGAGCCAATATTTATTGTACCAATGCAAACAGAATGGTAACAAGTACCCCGAAGAGAGAAGTGAGTTTGTGCAGTCCACGGGACATTGCTATAATTGTTTGTCTCCCACCAGGCTACGTGTTGCAGCCGTTGTGGCAGAAGACACCGCACATTGTTCCACTTTGAGAGAGGTCTACGCCCAGAAGCAGTTGTTACTGGCTACTGCGTTGGTCAGAGCCAAATCAGCAAGTGACTATTCACAAACCGTGCGTGTATTAATAGATCAGGGATCTGAAGCGTCATTTATTAGTGAGAGCACCGTACAATCTTTAGATCTTAAGAAAATACCTGGTAATGGATTAGTATCTGGAGTAGTTGACGGTCAGTCTAGGACCACGAGTGTGGTTGTCTTTTATTTTGAATCACTTCATCATTCAGAGTTTTCTGTTAGTAAATGCCTTTGTTTCAAGTTCACTAACATCGTTTCTTCCTTCTAGTAAGTTATCCATTATGAATTGGCCCGAGGTTGAAAATTTACCGCTCGCGGATCCAAAATATGGACAATCTAGCGAAATGGATGTGATCGTAAGTGTAGAACTTCACAATGAGATTATGCTGAACGGATTAATGAGACATACATTGCGCAAAACACCAAACCAGGATGGATCTTGTCCGGACGTATGACACCACAGGAGCTAGCCAATCCCAGGATGATAAATCTGCACCTTCAGGTAAAGGAAGGTCTACTTCTAAAACAATTCTGGGAAATAATAAGGGAGCTAGACATGTTAGAAAAACCACAAACAAAGGAAGATATTAAATGTGAGCAAATGTATGAAGACACTACAGTGAGAGATGATGAAGGTCGTTACGTGGTAATGCTACCATTTAGGAAATTAGATCCTGAAGTTTAACATGGGAAATCTAAAGCAATAGCATACCGAAGATATCAGCTGCTAGAAAGAACATTAACGAGAAACCCATCATTAAAAAATGAATACAGAAACGTAATAGAAGACTACATTGAGCAAAATCACATAGATAAGATAAGAATAGAGAAGGCATTGAAAACCCGCTTGCAGTTTATCTTCCTCACCACGCCGTAGTGAGGAAAGATAAAGAAACCACTAAGGTGAGATTGGTTTTTGATGATTCGTGTAAGGGAGTTAATAGCGTTTCATTAAACGAGTCACCTTTAATAGGCCCAAAATTACAACAGAACATACGACACATTCTAATGAGATAGAGACTAAATCAGTACTGTATCATAGCGGATCTTAAACAAATGTATTCTCAAGTATTAGTAAATGAGCAAGACACAGATTTTTAGGGAGTCTTAAGGCGCCAGACGCCTGAAGGGTCTATTGAACATTTCCGACTATTGCGTCTTACTTTTCTGTGCGCCATACCTGGCAGTGAAATCCTTACAAGTAGCAAAAGATGAACAAGGGAAATACCCAGAAACTGCAAGAGTTTCGCGGGCAGACCATTGTATAGTTGATTTGCTAACCGGGTGCCAGGTAGAGATAGCTGCTATTGAAATATATAAACAAATGACGAAGTTGATAGAGAATGGTGGATTACAACTCCAGAAATGGTGCAGTAACAATCGCAAACTGCTAGATCATATTGAAAGAGACAAATAGAGAACCGATCAGTCATTTATTTTTAAGGCTGACAGTATGATCAAGGTGCTGGGAATAACCTGGAATAAAATATCTGACAACTTCGAATACTCTACAACTTACCAGAGCAAGAGAAGCCAACTACAAAACGAAAGGTGTTGTCAGATATAGTCAGACTCTACAACCCCTTGGGTTGGATCGCGCCCACTATTATAGTCGCCAAAATATTTATCCAAAGATTATAGCAGTCTAGCTGCGCCTGGAATGATGATCTCACTCCAGAGTTGCTGAATAAATGGAATGAATTCAGATCTTCATTAAATGGAGTTAATAAGACTAATATTCCAAGGTGGATGCAGACGACAAATGAATTAAGAGAACTGCACGTCTTTGCCGATGAATCTCAGAAATCTTACGCGACGGCCGTGTACCTGAAATGCAAAGGAGCTGAAGATATTTCTATAAGACTGCCAATCGAAAAGGAAATCTTAATCCTTCGAATGGAGCTTTGTGCGACAGTGCTGGCAATTGATTCATGAGGTTTCTCAAATTATGGACGTTCCAAAGATAAACTTATTCGCAGAGGAGAACCAAGTCTATGGGCAACATTCGTGAGCATCAAGGTGTCCGAGTTGCTGACTTATTAGTTTCGTGATCAATAGAACCATAGGAACGGACCAGAATCCAGCAGATTGTGCTTCGAGAGGTATGTCTATCGCTGAGCTTACTGTTCATAATTAGTGGTGGGATGGTCCAGATTTTCTACGTCATCAAAATGAGTACAAGGTTAACCAAGGTTACGTAACAAACGAAGAAGAGAGAGCCAAGAAAACTTTAGCTGCTGTAGTTCAAATTAAAGAAGAATTTATATGGGCAAGATATTCTAGCCTTTCTAAGTTATTAAGAGTTTTGTCATATTGTAGGAAATTTGCAAAACTTAAAATACCAAAAGGTATAATAAAACAGTATCAACAGAGGAGAGTAAAGCAGTTTTAGAAATTTTTGTATAAAAAAGACACAAGGGTTATACTTTGAAAAGGAATTACAGTAGCTAGTCTCATGGAGAAGTACCCAAAAGAAGCGTCCTTCATACTCTTAGCCCATTTCTGGATGTAAATGGTACTTTAAGAGTAAGTGGTCGAATAAATCAAGGCAAGAAGATTTTGCGAAGAAGGATCCAGTGATTTTACTAGTGATAGTCATATCACCAAGCTAATAATCCTTGACGCCCATACCAAAACCCTTCATGGTGGATCTCAACTTATGTTGAACTTTTTGGGACCGAAGTTTGGATTATTCGTACCAGAAAACATGTTAAGAAATGTTACAGCTTATAGGCCAGCTTTCAGAATGTAGATTGGTTCCTGACAAACTGGATTTATTTGCTAGCAAATTAAGGTTAAATATAGCATCCCGAGAAATTATACCTGTGCATTTACGAATAATTAAATCCTACCTGATAAACCGAGTCCTGTATTGCCCGATATTCTGGTTTATTATTTCCTACATATTGTTACCCTTATTACAAGTTAACATAATTGTGATCAGGAAGTTATTTTTAACACGATCCTTTAGGAGTTCATACCCTACGAGAGGAGTGTAGAATAATAACTGAGTGACGTTATAATTATTGACGGTGGTTTTGGCTACGAAGAGGTAGTAACTTCAGGACGAACCTCAAAGACATACTCTCCTTTTACAGAGTTAATTGTGATCAGTAAGTTGTTCTGAACATGATCCTCTCTACCAAAAGGGGAGTGTAGACGAATAACTGAGTGACGTAGTTATTATCGACGGTGGTATAGGCCCCGAAGACATAGCAACCTCACGACCACTAATATAACTCGAATCCCTCTCCCCAGATTAATAGAAACCAGGAAGTGATTCTTGATACAATCCTCTCGGAGTTATCACCATAAGGGGAATGTCCCGAATTACTGAGTGACATTATTATGATTGAGGGTGGTTTTGGCCCCGAAAAGGTAATAATTTTATGAAGCAAGTTTAATTCTGATTATACTACCTTTCACGCAACCTTAAAAAACACCTCCACCGCCGAATTCCTGTAGATCCACCACCGTAAACCTGAACCACGTATCCCGATTCATTCCGAATTCTCTCCCGCATAAAATCCACCAGCCTACACGTACACCTGTGATCCACCACCCTCACCACTAACTCCGGTAGTCGGCTGTCTTCCCGGACATCCTTCACTACACCACCACCTCATGATAGTCACATCCGATCATAAACGTCATCTTTAGATAGTTACATACTTCACCAAATCACATTCCATTCATTACAAATTCACACTTCACAAATATCACATTTCATTTATTATAAATCCTTGTTTATCTAACGTATATTTTTCGTAGTGGTCCTATATTTACACTACATTCATTTTACCGTATTTTCAAATAAAATTCAATGTTATACTGAATTAAAATCAACATCCATTTTGCATTCAAACAATTTTCCGTAGAAAATAAATTAAACATAAAAGGTCAAGTTCACTTTTCCATTGACTTACATTATATTTATGATAAAGCTTAACGCTTTACATTTTAGTAATCAATTACTGCGTTTCAGTCACCCAAATTACCAGACCTTCTCATTAATCATTATTTAAGTTAACATTCGTTAATTAAATTAGGATAAACATAAGACAAAATACTCACCTTAGAAATAACGCTTTCCTGAACTCCATAATTATAATTTAGCACATACACAAACACTACAAACTCACATCTTTATTTACACAACACAATTACTAATTCTACTATTATTTTTCACTTCCGGATAAAACAGCTGTTATAGAAACACGTAGTACTAATCTGCTATTTACAGTTAGGGTCACCAGCCGACCATACTCAGAACTTGGGCCGCAAAATTTTAAACCAAACCACGGGCGACCTACGGCAATTTTTCATCACAACCACAAAAACACACAATCACACACCCACACTCACTCACACTCACTCACCACCCACTCACACTCACACACTCATTCACACTCACTCACACTCACTCACTATCCCTCACACTCACTCCACTCCCTCCCACTCACACTCCTCACACTCACTCACACTCCTCACACTCACTCACACTCACTCACCTCACTCACACTCACTCCACTCACTCACACTCACTCACACTCACTCCACTCCTCACACTCACTCACACTCACTCACACTCCTCACCTCCTCCACCACTCACACTCACTCACACTCCTCCACCTCACACCCACACTCACTCACACCCCCACACTCACTCCCCACTCACACTCACTCACACTCACATCACCTCACACACTCACTCACTCACACTCCTCACACTCACTCCCACTCCTCCCACACTCCTCACCCCACTCACACTCCTCTCACCACTCACCTCACCCACTCACCACACTCCTCACACTCACTCACACCCTCACCTCACTCACACTCCTCCACACTCACTCACCACTCCTCACACTCACTCACTCACTCACCCCTCACACTCACTCACACTCACCCACTCCCACTCACTCACACTCACTCACACTCACTCACACTCACTCCACTCACTCCACACCTCACTCCCACACTCCTCACACTCACTCACACTCACTCACACTCACTCACACTCACTCACACTCACTCACACTCCCCTCACTCACTCACCACTCCTCACACTCACTCCACACCTCACTCACTACTCCTCACACTCACTCCCACTACACTCACTCACACTCACTCACTCTCACTCACTCACTCTCACACTCACTCACCCACTCACTCACACTCCTCCACTTCACTTCACTCACTCCTCACTCACTCACACACTCACTCTCCACTCACTCACAATTCACTCCAACTGATTCACATCCTCACTCACTCACCTCACACACTCAGTCACACTCACCGCACTACTCAAACATCCACACTCACTCACAATCCTACACTCCTCACACTACGCTCTCAACTCACTCACACTTAGTCACACCTCTCACACTCCCTCCACTCAGTCAAACTCACGACACACCACCACGGTGACTCACACTCACACTCACAAACGTTCACTCACAGTTATTCAATCTCACATTCACTCACATTCAATCACTCTCACTCACACTCCACTCACAGACACAGACACAGACACAGACACAGACACAGACACAGACACAGACAGAGACACAGACACAGATACACGTACAGATATAGACGCAGGTACCGACAGACACAGACGCAGATCTTCAGAATGCGACACTCGCACGCGTGTACGCATGCACGCTTTCTTGTTCACACGTACGCGCTAACACACAGACATATACACACACACACACACACACACTCACTCACACAGGCACACACGCACAAACGCACACACAGACACACGGTCAAGGGCAATCACACACAGGCGCACACAAATGCACACACATGAACGCACATACGCGCATGCACACACAAGTACACACGCACATGCCGAGACAGACTCACTCACAGAGGCTCAATCGCATATACGCACACACAAACACAGGCACACATGCACGCACCCACGCACTCATGCACGCGAGCACACTTGCGCACACGCGCTTAGCGCACGCACATCCTATCCCACACGCGCACACACGTACACACACACACTCAAACGCACACACCACACGCACACGCACACGCACACGCACACGCACACGCACACGCACACGCACACGAACACGCACATGCACACGCACACGCACGCACACACGCACACGCATACACACTGAACACAGTACACACAACGCATACACGCACACACGCACACACGCACACGCACACGACACGCACACACGCACACAGGGACACACGCACACGTCCACTCCCACACGCTCTCACGAACACACGCACACTCGAACAAACACGAAAACACAGGCGCACACGACAGCACAGGTACACACGGGAACACACGCACACACGCGCAAATACTCATACACGCGCATACACGTACACACACGCTCACACGAACCCACACGCGCACACACACGCGTACACTCGCACACGCAGTCACTCAGACGCACAAACGCTCACAAAAGCACACGCGCACAAACACACAAAAACTCACGCACGCACGCCGAAATGCAAACACACAAAACACACGCACTAATACGCATAAACACGCACACACGCACACTCAAACACACACGAGTACACACGTACACACGCGCACACACACACACACCACACACGCAAACACGTACACACGCACACACGCATACACGCACACGTACACACGCTCACACGCACACGCACACGCCACACACGCAAGCACGCACACTCGCACATTCACGCCCACACTGGCACACAGGAGAGCACAGGCACACTAGAAACACTCACACGCGCGCACATACGCATACACGCGCACACACGTACACACACCGCCACACATACATACACTGGCACACGCGGAGACACGCCGACGCACACGGCACACGCGCATAATCTCACAAACAAACACACGCACGCACGCCTACAAATGCCAACACACGCAAACACACGCACACACGCTCACACGTACGTACACACACACACACACGAGCACACACTATAACACGCGCACACACTTATACACGCACACACACAAACACACACACACACACACACACGTACACACTTGCACCTCGCAACACACACACTCACACCACTCCACACACACACACACACACACACACACACACACACACACACACACACACACACACATTTGCTCACACGCGCACGAACGCGCACTCACGCATACGCACACACTCATACATGCACATCGCACACGCACACACACAGATGCTCACACACACACACACACACACACACACACAAACACACACACACACACACACACACACACTCACGCACGCACACATACATGAGCACACACGCACGCTCCACAAGTTTGTCGTTTTCATAGAACCCTTTCATTTGTATGAGCAGTCAAGCATATTAAAATTTCATGGTCGTCTACCATACTTCTATTTATAATAAGTACAAACTAATTACAGATTCATTGTATACCATCAATTAGTGTTTCTTTAATTTAACGTTTATAGCTCAATTAACCAACCGTAGTTAATATTGTATAACCATGAAGTAAATGAATTGTAAGTAGAACAACTGCACTATGTACGATATTTCATTAATCGTAAATATGCTGCCATTACGTGTACACATAAAGGGAAAAACTCTGCAATACTTTGCATTATGTTCAGGTAACCAATTTTAGAACAAGTATAATTAATTTGGCATTATTCGATTAGGTACACTTAGCGTACTATCCTGTGGTATTCAAATGGGATGGCCCGGGCCATACTTGCCACAATTAGTTAATCACAGTTCTTAAATACCAGTAACAAATGATGGATTGCCGAATTCTTACTTATTGGTGGAGTAACCGGATCTATTCTCACATCTATAGTTCTGGACAGATTAGGCCGCAAAAACTAATAATGCTAAGTACTATACTTTTTTTCATTTCATTTTTGATGTGTTAGCCTTCGCTAACACTGCAATAGAATTGTTTGTGTATTGCCAAATTTATTGCTGGATTATCTGATGGTACTGTGTTTTGTGCTTTACCACCTTATTTTTCTGAAATTGGGGACTCAAAAATTAGAGGCTTATTTTTATCAGGAATTACAATTGCCCAACTATTTGGTGCTCTTTTAATTAATATTACTGGATCATATTTAAACATGAAAACATCCTCTCTCATAAACCTCGCTTTACCGACTTTGGTGTTTTTAGGGTTCAATCGGAATTAAATTCACTCGCTTATAATGAACCAAGACAGGGAATAAAACACTAAATATTGTAAAGCGTTAAAAAAATAAACAAATATTGTAATATTACGATTCTTAAGTTATTCTACGATATTTATCAAATTAAGAGCTCCTACAAATATACATATGTCACACACACACACACACACACACACACACACACACACACACACACACACCACACACATGTATATATATATATATATATATATATATATATATATATATATATATATATATATAATGATCAATCAAACCCTTCCATAATTTATATATACACTGTGTGTAAGATAAGGAGTTTCACTATGGGGATCTCGGAAATGGTAATAGATACAACTCCTGTTAAATGGGAGAATGGTTGTATAATTGGGGACCAATAAAATGACACAACCATATCGATTGTGTGATTTTTGTTTTTGAGACATTTGAAAAAATTTTAATTTTTGAAATTTCTATTTTATTTTTCTGTCGTTATAAATCCTAGAGCAAAAATGCAAACACTTATTCATAGCAACTTGTTATGGGCTTTAAGATGGCAAATAGGACGTTTCCTATTTTTATAGTCATCATCAACTTATTTTTTAAAATACGGACCTGATATTTTGAAAATGGTTTTAAAAGTTTTTTTATTAACAATTCAGCAAAGTATCACATTTGATGGTCTGATCGCGTTTTGAAACTTATAGTCCATCATCACGAAATTTTGAATACAGACCTGCATTTTCAAGAAGTTGATGCAGTGATTTTCCGTGATTATTACACCACCATAATAAAGTTTCTTAATATTAGAATTAATATAAAAACAAATTGACAGTAAAAGTAAAAACTACTCATTCCTTTTGTTTTTAGTGTAAATTAAAGTAAGAATTACTTTCTCGTAAGTCTTATAATAGTTGTCCAAAAGTTCACCATTATTCTCCAAACACAAATAACACATCTTACAGGTGGTTGCGAAGCATTTGAGGCATAATACTTTCAAATGCACCGAGAACTAAGTTTCGCAATTGATTGTCATTTTCAATATTGTGTCGGTAAAACCCTATAATCTTCAATATCAGCTTGAGGTAAATCAGCTAAAGCTGCTTCTACTTCACCTTCTAATAAATTTTGTTAGCGTTCAGAATTTAAATATCCGTTATAGAAAATGGATCTGGTATTCGCATTTCTAATATTGCAGCTCACATATTAAAATCGAAACGGTGTAAGTGTCTGCGTACTTTATAAACTCTATGACTTTCTTTCGCACAATAATGAGCATTTCTTCTGTTGAAAATTCCATTATTGGTCACCTGACTTTATCCGACCAAATGATTTATATGGAAATTCCTCATCACCTGCACATTGCTGTATACCATTCACAGAACTCTCTGCGTCCCTGACAAATTCTAAATTTAAATGGACGAATTTTTTTCTTTTGTAAATAAAATGAGTAGTAGAATGGACCACTCAAGTGTTTGTTCAATGTGTCGTAGAATTTCTGGATTTTCCGTAACAGCTTTTCTTCATTGCAAGGTTTTTCGTAAATTTGAAGGCTTTTAAATGCACCATGTTCTCTTAAATTAACTGACAAGTTCCTTAATGTGGTTTTATGAGGCTGCTGTCTCTCTTGATGTTTGTTAAATACATGCGTTCCGCTTCTTTGGAATTTGTGGACATAGTATGTAACACCATAGCATATCATATTTTCCACATTTGAAAATTGCGTCATACTTTTTGATAATAACTACTACAATTAACTAATTCAGAGTTAAACACTAGTAGTACCAGCTAAATACAAAACTGTACAATACAAAATTATGAAAAATGCTGAATTACTTCAAAGCCGTCTATTTTTATTTTTTCAAAGCCGCCTGTTTTTATTTACTTGTTTAGAACATCACATCGTTGTTATGATGTCGCAGACAGAACTTTGAGATTATTAGATTAGACTATTTATCTTTGGAGATTCACCTTGGAAAAATCAATTTTTTAATTGTTTATTTTAATAGTGTTTGATGAGTTAAATAGGTAACTTTAATGTTAATTTTCGAGCATTTAGTTTTGTGTTAAATTACATAATTAACATTATTATAATATGAAAATGTAAACTTTCACCATTAACACTCATAATAAAATACTTATCTTTTTGGGGTTTTTAATGGTGTACTTTAAATTATACAATCTAAACGTTTCGATAACACTTACAGTTATCTTCGTCAGTAGTAATGTTTGTTAAAAATTGTTAAAGTTGTAGTAAACAATTTTGTCAAATTTGACAAATTAAAACATAAACATAAGCCTGCTATTAATATAACAGTTTGGAAAACATAAAGCCAACTATAAAATTTTTTATTATTATAAGTTTTGTTATTAACGAATAAGTTCAATGGTAAATATGTAATTAAAATTCTTATTAATTTTATTAAATACATAAATAAAAGTTTACCTCGGGTAGGATTTGAACCTACGACCTGTACTTTGCTGTACGTGCTAACCAACTGCGCCATTAAGATTCAAGCCCCAATCGATGTAAATTTTGTCTTTATGTATGTAGAACTGATGTAAATTCTAAATATATATTTTAATTACATAATTAACAGTATTTTATTATAGTACTTCTCCTTATTTTGTAAAGTATTAAATACAAAATAAAGTTAACTAAACAAACTTTTTGAAAATGCTGGTCTGTACTAAAAAATTTCGTGATCATGGTCCATAAACGGTTCAAAACGCCCAATTGCTGAATTTGTAATAAACAACCTTTCAACATCGGTTTTCAAAATATCATGACCGTATTTAAAAAAAGATGATGATGGCTATAACAATAGGAAACATGCAATTGAAAAACTATACCATGTTAAAGCGCGTAGTAAGTTGCCATGAAGGCGTGTTTGTATTTTTGCTGTAGCATTTATAATAACGCCAGAAAAAATAAAACAGAAATTTAAAAATTAAATTTTTTAAATAACCCAGAAACAAAAATCAAAACCATCGATTTTTTGTGTCATTTTATTGGTCCCCTAATTACACAGCTTTTTCCATTTAACCGGAGTTGTGTCTATTACCATTTCCGAAATCCCCATAGTGAGAATCCTTATCTTGGGTACAAGACAACATATACAAGTTTCGATATGAATAAATTAGAATATAATCTTCAGGGAGGAAAAATTGTACAATAACGATCAAATATTAATTAAAATATGCGTATAATAGTTTTAAATGTTTTTACACACATTTTAATTAAAAGTACAATTGTGACCATGACATTATGGTAAAATAGTTTTAAACATTTTTACACATATTTTAATTAGTACTTTTAATTAATAATTGTAATAATTTTTCCTCCTGAAGATGATATTTTAATTTATTTATTTCGAAAACTTAAATAAATATCGTAGAAGAAACGAAAATCTTAATTAATTCTCAAATTTGAGGAGGGTTTTATTTCTAAAACGATAGAAATTTTTTTCAAGTAAGATGGTAAGTAAAATATATCTAGTGTTTTGATTATTACAACCATTTGTACAGGTCTCTTTTAAACCATTTAGATAAGTTGCTACAAGGAGCTATTTCGTCTTAGTGCCTCTCCTGACTATCATTGATCTGATTCCAACTCAGAACAAAGAAAATACTAATATTATGGTAATACTTGCTTCTAGATTAATTGATATACTGCTCATTTGTAATGATATTAATCGAACTGCTCTTAACATTATGATTACTATAACTAAACTTGCTCGACAAATATTACGGTCACGATTATAATGTATAATTATTGTCAAAATTTCATTTTCTTATGGGTTTTGCTCCACTATTGGCAATGATTGACCACAGTAGGAATGCTTTGTAATGACAGCAACGAGTGTTCGTGAAATATGGTTAAAATGGTTACTATAATGATAAAAACTTCACAATTATTTGAAAGTAGAAGTGCTAACTGAAAAGCGTCTATCTGCATTGTGCTTAAACAAGAAACGTGTGACAACGATAAAGCTTGTATGTATGAAGATTTTGTAGAGTTACTAATCCTGTTAATGTAAATTAAAATAATCAAAATAGTCATGCACTTTTTATGTTTTACAACTGAAAAGTAAACGTTGATGTGTGACAATCATTAAGAAGACTATGTGATTGAAATGTTGTCAATCGCACCTCAATTATTAAAATAAGACATTCATTAGTGAAGAATCAGTCACAATTTGCAACATATTAGGACATCGTTGACGCACTGCATTACGACGTATTTCTTATGATGTGTTCCTTAATACACGAAGTAATCTGATTCGTGGTGAATAAATAACAGTATAAGTAATATATTCATTTATACTTTTGAATGATACCACAGGTCGCCTACTGATACAAATTTCAAATTTGAGACTCATGATTATTATTATAGTTAAACCCTTTGGGTATTGGAATTTGGCCATTGTACCTTTGTATGTATTTTAAGATCCAGAATAAACAGACAACAGGGCAGACAGGTGTAATATAAGAATTATACAGTTGTGTTTAACCAAGGAACAGCATTCATAAATCTGTAACGATTGTAATGTTTAATATTAGCGTTTTAATAATCTCTAACCACTATTTTACTTTTATACGTGACTTCAGTTGGGATTGGTGAATTTTGGAAAACGCAATTATTAACAAAATAAAGCCAATATTTTCTTTATGTTAACTTTGGAAATGTAATGCATAGTTTAAACTTAATTCATTTGAACTCAGATCAATAAATATAATTGAGCATCTGAGTGCTTTGTGGTATTGATAGATAAAAGCAGATTAAGGTAATCGAACTAGCTTTAATACGTTCCTTGAGGTGATGAGAAATGTTTACATATGGTAATAAAATATCATCGTATTTAAGCAGAAAGAGGTTTAACACAATTGTTGTTCTTTGGTACTTCGTGAAGTCTCTGGAGAACTCAATATATATTTTTTATATGACAAGATCGAACCATGACAAGTAAGTTTTTTATTACTATCTACTTAGCAGCATGAAACTAGGTGATAAAATACATAATATAAATAATAGAAATCTTCAAATTCTTCCCAGTAATTGCCTTCGGGTAATTACTTATCGCCTTTCTCATCCAATACGATAAGTTGCGAGGAGGGCCGTCGAAAAATCGTCACTGCATTATTTTGGACTACCACACAAGTTCTGCCATCTTTAGCTGAATGTAAAGTGACCACTTATGCCCTTTGCCAATTGGTTCTAGGACCATTAGGATCAACCAAAGCGTCCCCAACGCTGACTAGTCTTTGTCTGTGACCCATTTTGATCTCTTGATTAGCGCGGGTACGTATTCATGAATCCAGCAGGACCAGAAGTAGTCAGCTAATTTCTGGGCGGCACGCCAGCTGCACATCAGGTTAAGGTCTTTTCTGTCGTGACGATACAGGGTAGCGCAGCATAAGAGGGCCAATAAGAAATTGATTCGGTGTCAAGGTCTCATCATCATCATTGAAGTCTAACGACACATGGGTCAATGCCTGGAATTAACTATACCTTCACATTCTGCCAATAATGCCTTTAAAATATTTTCTGGTGGATGTTATGTTTTTAATATGTCGCGCAAAATATTTTTATACATCTAATTAAGCGTTCCTAACAGCCACCCATATTTGGAGCCAGAGCCGGATTAAATAAGAATTTTGTCTTCTTTAATGTGCAAAAGGTTTTAATTTCGTTACAGTTCAGCTTATCAAACGCAATTTTAATTCTTTATAAGCTCCCCGAAAGTTTGTCCCATTATCACGATATGTCTCTTCCGGAAAGCCTCTTCTGCAACCAAACTGTCGAAGTACATTAATAAACTCATTGGTTGTCGTGTCATAAGCGAGTTCTAAGTGAATGGCTCTAGTCGCCATGCACGTAAAAATCACCCCATATCGTTTTTCTTGTGACCTCTTTACCTTTACATCTAACGGACCGAATAAATCAATTTCGGTTCGAATAAAAGGTCGCACAGCCGGTTCAATTCTACATTTGGGCAACTGTCTCATAAGGGAACTGCTGGTTTGAATTTTTTAATCTTGCAATATTGGCAACGGTACTTTATTACTGCTTGTCATAATTTAAAGATTCAAAATTTTGTCACAGGGTATTTATTACAGTTTCCTGCCCAAAATGTTGAAACTTTTCATGATAATATTGATTGAGTAATTCTGTAATTCTATGAGATGGATCTAAAATTATAGGTTTAGTAATCGAAACGTCTAACGAGGAGTTGTCTAGTCTGCCTCCGAGTCTAATAAGTCTGTCGATGTAATAGATAAGTGAAGGTGTAAAAGTTTGCATGAAGAGTTAACAGTTTTACCATTTTTAGTAGCGTCAATTCCTTAGAAAATGAATCGAATTGTACTTTTTAAAGAGAAACATTTCTGATTCGGTTATTTAGTCAACACACATCTCATTTGTAATTTTCTTTTTCTTTAACAGCTTTAATGAAGCGTAAAGTATATGCAGTACTTCGTACTAACCACTTGGAGAATCTTGTCACATCGAGCAAGCATTCGCTTAAAGTCTCCTTTTAGTTATAGTCAGTACATTGTAAATATTATCAGCGATTTTCATTTCAGACAAGAATGACTAATGTCGGTATCGAGTTGAACCGTTCTTTTGGCCACTTCTCTAAGGGCAGCTTTAGAAACTCACGTCTAAAACTAAAAACTTTACCCTTATGTGGCTTCATCCGCGACATTATCTTTTGATGTGACGTGGTGCCAATCAGCCACATTGTCAATTCTTGTATTTCGTCCAACCTTTGACCAAGAAAACTTTAAATCGGTGCGCTTCAGAACGTATCAAATACAGAACCGTTTTCGGTTCCTCCAATAAAAATCTTATCAATTTTCAAGCGTAAACTGTCTTTAGACAGCTACCCAACCTTGCGCCAATCAGGCAAGCTTGCAGTTAGAGTCGAGGAATTGAAATAGAGCGTATTCCAGTTACACGGGTTTTCGCACAAATAAAACTCACATGAATGTCGTTGTCGACTTGAACCTTAGGTATGCCACAGTGGCATACGATCTTTCTGATGCGTCAGTGATTTCGTTATCCCAGACAATCTGAGTATAAAGGTTTGCTATAAAGTCAAAGAGGATCAAAGATTAACATAATGACTTTCAAAATTTCTCGTTTTGTTGATCCTCGATTTAAGGATAACATGCCATTGTCAATTTTGTGAGACTTTATCTCAAATTGAAAAGTGTCACTTTGAGGATTCCAAAATATCCTAAAACCTTTATCGACGATGTTTCGTCGTTGAACGTTAATAATTGGTTTTGACTACAACTAACTAGATTTGAGTCAATACCGTCAAGGATTTTTAAATTTGATATCCAGTTACAAGTTACAAAACTGGCTTGTTTGTTAACATAGATGATACTGTCAACTACCTTGAGGGCTTCAGAAAGACTGTCGGCTCCTCCTAAAAATCATCCAAGTAGTGCTGTTCAATGCTACATTTCACAAATTCTCGATAATCATTTTCAAAATCTTTTGCATTACGGTTCTTGGTTTCTTGTGCCAAGCATGGTCCGCATGTTGAGCCGAAAAATACTACGCCTATTTCATAGACGTCCGGAGGTCTGTGGGGATTTCATACCTCTCCACAAGTGGCGCTACGGTCTTCTGACCTCACCTTGACCTGTAAGAACATCTCTTTAATATCTTATAAAAATTAGCAGAATAGTAAAGAGAGAATTGTAAAGGTCTGGTCCTGCAAGTAACAAAACTTTCACCATTACTCTTTGCAGATGCGTCAAATACATTACGTAGCTTTCGGGTTTATTTGGATTTACCGTACCAAAGTGTGGTAAATACCATGTTTTGTCGGAATGTACTGCAGTTTCTTCTGCAGATGACTTTCTTATGTACCCTTTTCTCTAAATCTAAAACTTATCGCAATAAGTTTGTCCAAATATTATCGCGATCCATGTTCTCTCGATATATCATCTCCCTGGTAAAATAATGTGAGTATATCTCTATAAAAGCCTTGTACAGTATCTATTTCTATCCTCTGCATATAAAATTATTGGTCGAACTGGTAATCGTATAAAATATATAAAGAGTGCTTCAATATATAATAATGAAATAAAGAAATAAGTGTAACAAGTTCTCCAAAACAAATCGTTAAACTAACTGGAGATACTAACCATTCACCACAAATAATGCCTTGATTCAGTCGGTAGATTAATATAGGGCCACTCTTTTGATTTGCTTGATTACCTCAATTTCTGCTTGATTACTTCACTGAACATAAATAATAAAAATGCAATGTAATACTAATAAAAATTCTTGGAGCCAAGTTATTTTTAATAATGCTCGGAATAACTAAACACTAAAATTTATCAAAATGTAAAACAATAAAAATATACAACTATGTTTATTAACAGTTAAAATGATAGGGTTAAATAAAATATATCTTAAAATTCTAGTCTTATACTAAAAATTCATTACATAAATACCTGTTTGTAAAATGTTTGTACACAAATTTTTAATAACCTCTGGCATCTAAATGATTACGGAAATTTCAACTAAGGTGATGTCATCTTTGTATCAATATTGCGCAATGTCTTGTAATAATGCTTTACGTTTAAACCACACCCAAAACTGGAATTCATCCTTATAAATTTTCTTCTTGAAATTGAATAATCGTTAATGCATTATCTTGAAATTTTCTAATAAAAATTGCAATCATAAATGAAAGCGTACGCAACAGTAAAATTAAATGCGTATTTAAAATGTAATCAAAGTAAAAATAAAGAAAGAAAAGGAAAATAAAAGTGCCTGAAAAGAGCAAATGTTTTAATTTTTAGTATAATGCGTTAAAATATCTTACCATCAAATTAATGGCACTTTACACAAAATTTAGGTGAAAACCCAAAACAAACTTTCTGCTTCTCACAACATTCATCAGGAAGTGAAAAATGGACGCTTTGAATACTGGTGATGACGCATTGCGCGAATAAAATGATCAGAAGAAAATTTAAAGTGGGAGTATAACCATTAAGAAATATATACCCTTAAGAAGATATGCACTTAAGTTACACCAAAATGCAAATTAAGTTGCCTACCTCATAGCTATAATGCAAAAGTAATTAAAATTTGTCTTATATTTACAACAGAACGAATGAAAGACATTAAATTACGGTATATTTAATACAACTCAAAATGGGTTGTTACATGCATGGTCTGTTGAAGAATAGAGTTAGCTCTACGTATTATTCTTCTACTAGGAACTGCATCTATTCTCCAGCTTTCCTTGACTAATTGATGTAAATTGCCCAAATCGTCTTTAATGTTAAGTAAAATATTCGTGTCTGATTTAATGTCAAATTTGTT